>JAWWMW010001958.1:34673-47500 GCA_035048345.1 Echeveria elegans
TTTTTATGATGTCAATGTCATACATCGATAATTATGTAATACTAATTGCGATGTGAAATGTGCTTCTTGTTGACCTTTTTGTTCTCTAAAAGGCAGAAAAGAAGAATAAGTTTTCCATTTATGTCCACTCCAGACCCGGGTTTCTTTTCAACATGGCAACTACAAGATCAGCTTATTTCTGGAATCGTCAAGTTAATAATAGCATCCAGGTTAACAAATTATGGGTTGCAAGTTTAATTTGCATGAAGCAATAATTTTTAGTGGTTAATCTTTCGATGTCCAGGTTGAGTGGGGAGAATCAAGCATGATCCGGGCGGACCGTGTTCTTCTTGAGCGTGCTTTGATGGATCCTTTGAATGAAAGATTTGTATTCCTCTCTGATAGGTTATCATTCAAACTTCATAAGGAGATCGTTTGGCGTTCTGATTCCTCATATTCTATAGTTTACGAGCCTTGCTAACATGTTTGTTTTAGAAAATGTGTCTTTGACAGTTCACAGTTTGTATTCGCAGCTGCATCCCTCTGTATAACTTCAGTTACACGTACAACTACATTTTTTCGACGCCAACTAGCTTTGTTGACAGGTATTATAATATGCTAATTTTAGGTGTTGGACTGTTGGTGCATTTATTATGTCGTACAGGAGGTGGTACATAATTAAGATAAAACCACAATATATTTAATGTTAATCCGCAAAATGCATCATTCGCAGAACTAGAGTGTAAAATCTATTTGTGTATCATCATCACTTGACACGGGTTGGCAACTGTCGTTATGAACAGCTTTGCTGATACAAAAGAGGGGCGCTACAATCCCAAGATGGATCCGGTTATTCTGGTGGATAACTGGAGGAAAGGGTCTCAGGTAGCAGGATTGTTTTGAATCTTTTTTACAAAATGACCTCTTTAGAGCGAAGTGTCCTTAAAGCGTATTGGAAAATATTATACACAAAATTTCAGTATTACTAGTGACAATGTCTGCATCAATTTGTCTTGCAGTGGGTTATCCTGACCAGAAAGCATGCGAAGATTGTTGTAAATGACCGAACAGCATTTCCTATGTTTCAGCAGCATTGCAGGGTAACTGTTTTCAGTTTAGCGTTAAAGTGGCTGGCATATTTCACTTGCTAGTCTTACTGTTTCTATTGTCCTCAATCGTTACCTAGTGTCTGTTTCACAGAAGCATATGTATACCATTTGAGATCATTATGAACTTTGGTTCAGTTTTTGGTCTTTACTAACAATGCTCACTGTGACCATTTTCAGAGAAAGTCCCTGCCGGAATTCTGGCGGGAAAAGCCAATCGTAAGTCCTGATCTTGCTCAAGTCTTAGCTACTTGTATTTGATTTGTTCACACATTAAAAAAAAGAGCTTCCGTGTCCGATCAGACTGGTCAAGACGTATCTGAAACTGGAAATTTTTAGAAATGGGCTTTAATTGTTATTTGCTCATCTTCGTGTTCAGATTGGTGATACATCCAAACAGCATAATTGCATAACGGATGAGCATTACATTCAGACTTTACTAGCAGTAAGTTGAATTTTGGTAATTTAATTTTTTTTATCGAACAGAGAATCACTGGACCTTCTGTGAACGTGGGATATTTCTTGTTGTTCAGCAAGAAGGCTTAGAAGGAGAAATTACACGGAGATTTTTAACGCATACAGCATGGGATCTCACAGCTAATAGACAATGGGAACGTCGTGGATGGCATCCTCTTACTTACAAATATTCTGATGCTACTCCGCAGCTAATTCAGTCCATAAAGGTATTTTATTTTTCAAAAGGCCGGTGTCTGTTTCTGATGTTCAATTGCTGAGTGGTGTTCATTGTCCTTCCGCAGGAGATAGATAATATCTATTATGAGACGGAAGGTCGAAGAGAATGGTGTAGCAATAGAGGAAAGCCAGCTCCATGCTTTCTCTTTGCTCGAAAATTCACAAGGCCAGCTGCTTTTAGGCTTTTCAACATGGTACAGTAATCAGTTTATGTAGCAGGTTATTGTTCCTTAACTATGACTAATTTCATTTCACTGATGAAGTACTCGACTGATTTCTGGCTAGTAGCTGGCCACAAGAGAATAATACATGGCGAAAATTGATTGCCCAGCACTTACAGGTCATAGTGTAATCTATGGCGATATATAGAGACGATGACATGAAGTCTGCCATGTAAGTAGATAGGATCTCAGTGTGGCAATTTCGATTTCAATCTATGGCGAAGCAATAATGTAGCATTTGGTATTCTGTCGTCTTCACTGCATTTGTACAACAACAGGAATGCAAGGTAGTGGAGAATACTAACAGAGATAATACATGCCTGTAAGTCTGAGTTGTTTATCTAGTGGCCAGGTAGCTTCTCAGAGAAGAATGAGCGTGATTTTGTTATACAAAAAACTTGTCAACTTTGTGATTTTGTTATAGAAATCTTCTCCAATTATAGCTCCGCACTGCTGCTGCGAAAAGATTGGTTGTCAGCCCAGGCTTCGATTCCAAATGTCACAGTCATGACAGGCTTGGGGGACTGGAAGGTCACCTTTTGTTTCTTTATTCCCAATTAGCATCGGTCATTAGAGACTTGTGGTCGTTGGATGGCCACTCAAGATAAAGGGGGCGAACATCCACAATAGCTTATATCAATTACTTACAGAACTATGAATTGGAGCAACTGAAAACACGACAAAGATTGTGTTAAACAGAGAAGCCAATCCTAGGTCAAACAGAGAGATGTTGGCTGCATTCAAATTAGGCATGTAATACTGTTTCAGTGTTTCTTACTTGCACCTTCTTTCCTTGCTGCCTGCCGTTTCCATGTAATAGTGATTCGTGCATAAGCCACGAATGGTTGCTATGTATTTCATCTTTTCCTCTTCATGGAGATATTCCTGGAACATGAGGAATGGCTGGTTTTGGTTTCCGAACTCTCTCTACCACTATTGCTTGAGTAGTTAAAATCATTCCAGCCACAGAAACTGCATTTTGAAGTGCACATCTTGCAACACGACAGGGGTCCACTACTCCAGCTATTAAAAGATTTTCATACTCCCCTGGCATAGCATTGTACCCGCTTGACCAGTCCAAGTTTCGAATCCTCTCCACGACAGCACAACCGTCAACTCCTGCATTGTTTGCAATTGACGCTGCTGGTGCAATGAGTGCCTGTAGCAACATTAACTTATTCAGTACAAGGTTTTAACTATTACAAAACCAGTAACCAATAGAGAAAGTTCACTGCAGCTGCCTCAGATGTGAGCCTTAAATGTTTTGCAATAACGAAACCTAGGCATGCGGTGAAACTTCTTAGCCCTCCTCAGACCTATGCGAAATCAATCTACAAGGAATGTTAATCAAATGAGAGGATACTGACAGATACCTTTTTAACAATATCTGCACCCATCTGTTCATCACAATCTTGCATTGAATTCTTTATTGCCAAAACCTCTTCTGAAAGATGTACGTATGTGGCGCCACCACCCGGTACAATTCCTTCGGACATAGCAGCACATGTTGCATTCTTTGCATCCTCTATCCTGAGTTTAAGTTCTTCCAGTTCTACCTCCGTGTGGGCTCCTACCTGAATTTCCAACAGAAAAAAACTGGGCATAAAATTCAATCACAAAGCAGCCAAAATTAAAATGAAAATCACTGAGGCTGCAGTTGTTTTATTTTAGTTTCCTGTCACCATAATACTTAAAACATAACTTCACACTTTGAAACCATTGTAATTACGATTCAAGCACCAAAGTAAAACGATTGTCGATATGTTCACCCATTATTGTTCTTGGCAAAATATAATAAAAAAATAGAACTAAAGTGCACTACACACGATCTGCGTAGAGCACACAGACCATGTCCCGCGGAACAGCACCTTTTTTCTTGAACTGGAATGCAACAAAATCTAATTATAAAAAAAACAACCACATTCACCTTGATTATTGCCACGCCACCGCAAAGTTTAGCTATTCTTTTAGCAAGCTTCTCGGACAAGTAGGCACTTTTTGTTTCAGCTAAATCTTTCTTTATCTGTGCAATTCTTGCCTGAATTTCAGCTTTTGTGGACGGATCAGCAATAATTGTTGTTGAATTCTCTGAAATGATCACTTTCTGAGCTATTCCAAGCTGATCTGATGTTGCATCAAAAAGTGTCATGCCTATTTCTCCAGATATAAAATCAGCACCTGATTGAGGTACATATATGGAGACTATTAGATAAAGTGTGTAGATTAAGAGCTTTCCATCAAATCATAATAAAGTGTGGCCGAACAAAATTATTCCGATTACAACAAACAGGAATGTCAAAATGTTGGTTAAAAAGCCAAATAATCGAGTCAGGAGAAAGATAATGCATGCATGCTTCACCTGTCATAAGGGCAATGTCCTGTAACAAAGCTCTCTTACCACCACCAAGTCCTGGACATTTGACGACAGCTACATTAAGCAAGCCCTTCTTTTTATTGACAACCAATGTTTCAAGTACTTGCCTGGAGATGTCCTCTGCAAAAATTAACAGTGGGGCACTCAACTGCATGCACTTTTCCAGGATAGGGACAATTTCTTTAACACTCGAAATCTTTTGCTCTGTCACCAAAACTTTTGCTTTTTCGAATTCCACTTGAGACTTCAGCTGATTATTGATGAAAAGGGGTGACATATAACCCTTATCAAGCTGTGGTTACAAGGTCGAGAAATAGGTTAAAACAAGGGACATGGATGAAAAGATATGTAAAATACACACATAGACATAAGAGCTGAAAATAACAAACCACCTTCATTCCTTCCTCAACTATAACGAAGGTTTCAGATGATGAAGATGATTCAATAGAGATAACTCCATCCGGACCAATCTTCTCAATAGTTTGAGCAATAATATTTCCTACGAATTCATTGTTTCCCGCAGAAACAGAAGCCACAGCTACAAACAAGAAAAATTCATAACGTGTTTCCATCAGAATTTTATAAAATGCAAATTCTTAAAACAACATATCAAAGTGAGAACCCAACCTTTTATATCATTAGTCCCTTTTACTGGGTAGCTTCTATCCTTTAAAATTTTGACAAGTTCCTTTACAGTTTTATCCATTCCTATTTTGACTGATAGAGGATTGGCTCCAAAGGCAACAGCTAATAGACCATGCTCAATCAGTGACCTAGCTAAGATAATAGCAGTTGTTGTTCCATCCCCAGCCGAATCATTAGTCTTACTCGCAACCTGGTGTCATGGGAAGTTTAAAAAAACTAATATATGTTACCAAAGTAATGTCAAAAAGATATTGTAGCTAAAAATCACCTCTTGGATCAATAATGCCCCAGCATTTTCAATTGCATCTTGAAGCTCTATAGATTTGGCAATAGTAACACCATCATTGATCACCCTTAGCTTATCAGACTCCGATAAAACCACATTTCGCCCTGTAAAATTAAACACTTTTTAGCTATAACAAATAAATTAAAATAAATGAGTGCAAGGAACCAAATAACTTGGCATGCAATGCGACCAATTTAGGCAAAACATCAGACTGATATCCAAATGCAGCATTACAAAGAAAAGAGAAGATGATTATCAATATTAACCAACCCCTTGGTCCGAGAGTGACTGTGACAGCATCGGCAAGCTTATCAATTCCAGCTTTCAGTCCGCTTCTACACTCTTTATCAAATGATATCCTCTTTGTCCCAGCCCTATTTATAGTAAGATGGTTTCCACTTCCACATGTACTCCTATTTTGCCTCCACAAACACAAATCATTTCCAGACACGAACTTCTTCCTAGTATTGAAATTCTGCAAACGTTAATCAAAATTTAGCCTCATGCAGAAAATTACACATCACAAGTTTATTATGTACTGAAAAGCCATTAACAGATGGATATGAAGCAAAAGATATCGAAACGTACAAAAAAGGAGAAGTCTTTCGAGAAGCTATATGGTGAATAGTGGTAAACAGACATGTCAGTGGCCGGCGACGGCGACGGCGACTGGTAGGGTCTGGATGAGCAGCGTATCGACTGGCGGTTCGGTAGGGTTTCAAGCCGACGAAATGGAAACAGAGAGGAGATGATGAGCAACGCAGTCGTTTTGTGATGTTCTTTATTACTTGAAAAATTAAAACAACAAATTAAAGGGTAGAATCGTCAATTCATTCATACCGACTACCTCGGTGCGTTTAGCAAACTTTTCACGTACAGAAATGCCCCTAAACCCTAATTGGTTCGAGTGTTCGCCGACTGTGGCTCGTTGCTCTACTTAAACCCTAATCGATCTCCGTCGTTCCGATTCGATCTTCTCGTCTCTTTCAGGTACCATACGACTCTCTCTCCTTCGTGAATTTTAGTCTTCTTCACGTGCAGTTTTTTATTATCCGTATTACAAAGCCCTAATTGTGTTGCCTGCTTAACTCTGAATCAGATTTGAAGAGCGTGGGAATCGAATATGCAGAACGACGAGGTGATATGGCAGGTGCTCAGGCACAAGCACTGCAGCTTCATGTCTAAGTAAGTGTAAAGAGTACTTCTTTTGGCGGTTTACAATCTGCTAGTTTTATTAGTGAAAATTAGTGAATGAAATTTTTGCAGATTAGAGACGGGGATTTTCTGTAGAAATCAATACAATGTTACTGGTACATGTAACAGAAGCTCTTGTCCTCTTGCTAATAGCCGCTACGCTACTATTTGTGACGTTGACGGTACTGAATCTGTTTTTTAAATCTTGATTGGGATATTTGTCTTGCTAGAAATTGCGCACAGTTTTTCATGCTTCCGATTTTGACGGTGTTAAAAAACAAGTCTGGTTGGTTGGCAAGGACTTCATGAATACGTATTGAATATAAATAAACCATGCAATTTACTGTACGTAAATAAATCCTTTCAAGTGCAAGTCGTTTTCATTGTTGTGAAATGATTGATATCCTCTTTCCCTTATTGAAGTGACTACCATAGGAAAATATAGGTGGAAGGATAAGCCATTCACGGTCTCATGTGCTGACTGAGAATATGGGAACTTAGAGAGTTGTGTCTGTGGTTAATACCTGTTGAATTTTGTGTTAAGCAATGTGGTTTTGGTTTGATTTTCAGGTGTCTTTTACTTATATATGAAAACAATAGAAAGAGCTCACAGACCAAAAGAGCTTTGGGAAAGGGTCAAGCTGCCGAGAAATTATGAGAAGGCCCTTGAGATTATAGATAAAAATCTGGTAAGGGTGTAAGGTTTTTTTTATCTTTTTAAAGTGAAGCATGTATGATAAACTGAGAGTGTCTTGTAGCCAATCTTTGTTACAATGGAATGCAGATGTACTGGCCCAAGTTACTTGTACACAAGGTCAAACAAAGGCTCACAAAAATGACTCAAATGCGAATCCGAATGCGGAAGCTCGCCCTCAAAACTAGGTATTGAAATGGAAATACTGTATGATGTTGCTTTCTAATTCCAGAGACATTACCTGTGCTCTCCTGGTTATATAGTCTCGATGCTCCTCGTTCTCCATTTGCTAGTTGCAACTCCTTTATTTTGTACCTCATATTCTGATACTTTTCTTATCATACATAGGGAAAAGATTATTACAACACCTAGAAAAGAGAAAAAGAGAGAAGCTAGAAGAGAGGAAAAGGCCGAGAAGGCTGCTCTGTTAGAGAGGGTAATATATTCTTCTAGTGCTTGGTCGTTTATATAATTTGCACAAACAATGTGTGATAATAATTGATAAAATGTCTTTTTAATCCTATTTGTCAGGCTATTGAAAATGAATTGGTAGAACGTCTTAATAAAAAAGTATATGGCGACATTTACAACTATCCTGAAAAAGAATTCAACAAAATTCTTGACATGGAACAACAAGAGGCTGCTAGTGAGGATGAGGAGGATGAAGAAGAAGAGGTAATATATACTAGCTTAGTGTATGTTTTCTGTGCCAGCATTTGCTCAGACTCGTGCCTGGGTTTGTAATTATTTTATTGAAATAGGTGCACGAGTATGTGGAAGGCTTTGAGGAACTTGAAGATGAAGAAGACATGGAAGATTTTGTTGGCCGTTCGATTCAGGATGATGAGCAAGATGATGAAGGTATTTGCAGATATGAAATAGGCGTTGCACTTTTGTGTTTGCAACTTGATCCAGTATTGTTCTTGATTTTGTATCTTGAATATTTATAGCTGCTAATCACTGATACTCGCATGCGCGTTAAATTTTAACAAAAAAAACTGCGGCTTTAGGAAATTAAATCAGTTTCATACATGCGTGAAGCATGCATTTGATCTTCATATGCATACTTTATTTGTGTTTTAACGTGCCCGTTACACAATTGTCTCAGGAATGGACGAGGACGATGAGGTAACAGTAACAATTGCTAAAAAGAGACAGAGGAAGGATTCTGCCTATGCTCTAAAGAAGCCCAAGAAAGATAAATATGGCGATAAATCAAAGACGCAAGGAGTCATTGTTGAGGTAACTAAATATTTTAAGTTACCCTGTGAAATTGTTGTGCCCCGTCATTTTACTGTTGTGACTTTGAACCACTGATCATGCATCTAATTTCTTCATTTGAAAATTTGGCCTCAAATCCGCTAATCGATTATGCTTGTCTTCCTGTACTTGAGAACTCCGTCACCACATATATTACTCCAAGAATGGGATCTACACATGTGGCCTATTCTAAATTTTGCTAAAATATTAATATAGGCCATCTTCGTAATATATTCCATCGGACAACTCTAAAATGTATCAGTATATTGTTTGGATGTGGATAAAAATGCAGTGGTCTTTTCCTGTCTAGCATTTTAGAGTTGCACACTCGTTACAGACTTTATATGTTTTTTATTTCTCCAAACATTCGCAGTGTGTCTTAAACTACTATCTGATTTTCCTGTTAGTTCATATAACCTGAAACTTGCCTCTTGAATTTGCAGATCGAGCGTGAAAATGCTGACCAAAAAGAGAGGGCTATCAACTAGGATCCGTCACAATTTGAGCCTTGCAGAGGAATCATATTGGCAGTTTTGACTTGAAATCAAAGCATCCGTTTGTAGAAACTTTTTGTCTAAGCATGGACAAAAATACATAAGATGTTGTAAGCTGTGGTATTTTCTTGACATGAAACTTTGGTCAAAAGAAGACTTGCCTAATTACTCACAGTACTTTTGCGACCAAGAGATTGATAAACTTTGCGCCCTCCAAGTCTTTACAACTCGGGCACCAATATCAATTTGCATTCTGGTCGTTAAATGTCACGATCTGATGCTAAACTAAAAGCTTCATAAGTCTAAAACTGTCAATTTAACAGATAATCAAATATAATAATAATTCATAACAAAATATTTTGGAAGTACATGAAACAAAAATACAAATGACTAGTACAATGGAACGTCTAAGCAAATGAAATAAACTGAAAATGTAATAGCTAAATTGACTAGATGGCACTGTATTCGAAGTAAATGAATCGGAAGGGAAGATGGTTGTTGGCACTTGAACTATTGGCTCACTATCTGGAAATAGTGTAAAAATAACGAATGAATCAATTTGACTCAGTGAGTAAACACACGGCCATTACCGTTCATCATAATATACTTCTCATGTTTATATATATGAATGTACTAAAGTTGAATGCATCAGATTAGAGGTGGCAAAATAGATTGAATTTAAATAGATTGTGGATTAAATGGTCCAATCTATTTAGATCATTTAGTGTAAATAGTGAGATATATATATCTTGTATGCAAAAAAATGCATATATAATGATAGCAACATTCAACATTCAACATTCAACATTCAACATTCCATATAAATTTGTATATCTGTACGGAGATGATGGGGATTCACATGTTTGTGTCACCTCACCTAGAGCCTAAATGAGAGGATGCAACTGAATATATGAAGCCAATGAACACGATTCACATGTGTCCCTAGAGCCTAAATGAGGGGATGCAACTGTTATGATGTTAACTGGTTCCGGTCCAGCAATTCTAGGTTTTTTAGGTTGTTTGGAAGGTTGACCCGAGTGATTTGTATAAATACCTCCGGGATGTTTAGTATCTGGAACAGACACAACCTCGCAATAGCATATCTTGCAATAAGACCACCCAAAGAATGGGCCACAAAGGATATCTTTTACACTTCGGTCCACGTTTAACTATACTCAAAACCTATCTCATTTGGAAATGCCGACCATCATAAAACTAGATATACTATCGGAATATATTTTTATTGAAATCCAAAAAATCACACATTTCAAGCCCAAGCCACCAAAATACCTCTCCGCCTCTCTCCCATCAAGTCCACCCCGTCGAAAGTCTTTTTCGAGTCATTGCATTCACTCCCTGCACAAAAACAAAAGAATTTAGGACAGGATTCTTTGGCCACCTATCATTCGTCGACATGAATACATGATTATAAGCAAATCAATGCTTCTCTCAAAACTCAGAAATCCACTTGAACAGATTCCCTTAGCAAAACAAAAAACATGTATCTTATACAATCACGTAAAAAGAAACTCACTGTGTACAAATACTTTGTAAGGCAACTTCTTCACAAATTTTCAGCCGTATATCTTCAATCAGCAGCACTAAACATATCCATGCTGAAAAAGCCAGTAAATCAAATACAACATTAGAATCTCAACACTCAGGTACATTACGGTTTAGTTCATGAGTTCAGAAAAAAAAAATCGCGCATTCGCAATCTTTGCTAGAAATAGAATACCAGTCCTGAAAAATACAACTAGTTACCGATACAAAGTACTACTTCTTTGGATATCACAATCCACATTTTCGAAAGCAACCAAAATCAAATCAAAGTGCACAAATTCATACCTTCCACCTAGTCCATTAATCATCACAACAAGATGCTCAGGATACACATCAGTATCAGCCTTACCAGCATCAACCACTTCTCACCTCTACACATAGACACAACCTCCAGCTCATTCCCTCTCCCCATCCCTAAAACAACCTCTTACTATTCTCTTCAACACCTCCATCCTCTTCCGCCGGTCTCCGAACCGATAAATCGATTCGATTCCCAAATGAAAGTTCGATCCGAAGCGATGAAATGGGATAACAGCGACTGTGGCTTGATGACGTGGATATGGATAGAGAACTCACTGTGACGGCGATCAATGGAATCGCTTGATCTTCCGTTTCAATTAAGTCAACGGTCAGAGCAACGATTTGAGGGAAGTGAAGGGAGCATCTGGAAATAATCAAAACTTCAATCGAGTCCCTCACCTAAAGTTAATTATAAAAAACACCCCATGAAATCAAAGAGATCTTGTAGTCGACGAGAGTCAAAGTCGAAGCGTTTGTGAGTTTGACCGACGACGATGTGGATGCCAACCACCAGAAGCAGCAAATCGCATCTACCGAATTGGCTCGACAAGCTGCGGAAAATCAAAGGCTTTCCATCGGACAACGACGGCCACAACCTTGACCACTTTCTTTCTCAACAACCGCATCATCACAAGCAGAAATCAGTTGATGACGTAGATGATGATCGACATCGTCCAGTCAAGCAACGAGATTTGTTACTGGAAAATGAAGACGTGTCGACGAGAATGGAGAACATGTTGTCCGATCTCTTTAGTGGCAGACGAAGTGGTAGTAGAGCTCGGAGCTCGAATTTCAAGGCGCCGAGAAAGCAACCAAGCCCTAGAATCTGCATTCATCCTGCTGCTGTTGCGGAAGAAGATAAAGGCTCGAATGACAGCGATAGGGTTACTGTTGTTGTTATTGTGGATGATTTGAATTTGGAATCGAAGCGAAAGGTGCGGAGAGGGTTGAAGGAGAATGAGAAGGATGAGGAGAGGAGGAAATTAAGGGAATGTGATTTGGTTGGATTTTCGAGGACGGAGGTGACTGTTATTGATTCAAGTAATCCTTTGTGGAAATTTGATAAGTATTTGTTTAGGAAGAAGAATGTGTGGAAGGCTAGGGATTGCCGGAGAGGCGCGAGGTATAATTATGTAACAAAAAACAGTTTTGGGATTGGAAAGAAGAAGAAAAGGGAAGCCTTTGTTGATGATGAGGTTGTTGTAAGTAAGAAAGGTAAGAGTTTTGGTGCGAGGAAGTGAGGTGTGGATGGATGGTGAAATTATTGCTTCGCAGCCTTTTGGCTGATGTAGCAGCTGCTGTGTGGAATGATTATATGTTGAGTTCCGAGAGTCTGGATGCAAGTGATGGGTGGTTGATTGGAGTGTTTGGAGATCATGTGCTGTTAGGAGTCGAGAATTCTGACTGCTTGTGCCATTGAGAGCAACTACATGCTTGAGCTTGAGGCAGTGTATATTCAATGATCATTGTTTTGATGCTTCTGTTATTACTAATGAAAGACGATGCTTGGTAGTTTTGGTCATCAATGAATTTGTTTGGGTTTGTGTTAATGCATACTTTTGTGCATTCTTCTGATACGTATAGTTTCGGTTAGAACTGCGAAGTGTGAAACAGGTATGACAACTGCTGGGCAGTTCAGAATCCGTGACGACTATGTCTTTTTGGAAGATGGGTGCAAGGTAGGGGAGAACGTCTTGTGGGGAAAGAGCTTGGATTGGACTCTTGAGTGGTGCAGTCAGAGGCAGTTCAGAGTCTTATAACCATTGTATGTATGCCTATGAAGTGGAGTAGAATGTGGAAGGTCTGGATATCTCTACTATGGTATTTGAATGTCTGAATTGCCTGTAAGTTATTTTGACCTTACTTGGTGTCTGAAAATCGTAGTAAGGAAAAATATGAGTTCAGATTCAATTCAGTAGAAAATGAATTTTAAATAAATTTTTTCTTGTATTACAGGTAGGAAATATATGCTGCAGTTAGCATCGGGTTGCGGGCAGAAACAATTTTTCGAGAACTCA
>JAWWMW010001958.1:53188-65186 GCA_035048345.1 Echeveria elegans
GGTGGTTTTGGTCGTCAATGAATTTGCTTCACTTTGCATTAGTACATACTTTTGTGCATGTTTCTGATTCTTGTAGTATCAGTTAGAACTTACAAGTGTGAACCAGGTATGCCAACTGGTGGGCGGAGTTGGTGAGACGACAATGAATGTTAGGATGATAGGTGCAAGCTTGAGGAGAACGCCCTTGGGGAAGTGGCTTGACTTGGACTCGTAACCCTTAAGTGGTGGAGTCAGAGGTGGTCGAGCAAAGCGGCAAAAAGAAAAACTCGGACTAACAATGCCAGGTGTGGCAATTGTGTGGCCAGTGGCCATTGAATGCCTGCCTATCGAGTGGAGTAGCGCAAGAGGAAGGCCTGGACGTCTCGAACCAACTTGGAATGTCTTCGTCCCCTGTAGGTAACTTTGACATTACTAGTGTCAGAAAATCATAGTAATTCAAATTCATATGACATCGGATTCAAATCGGCAGAAAATTAATTTTGAATCATTTTTTTCTTTTATTACAGGTAGGAAAATATATGCTGCAGTGAGCAGCGGGGTGTGAGCAGAACCAATTTTGAAAACTCAAAAAGTTTTCTGCATGGTTGAGTTGAGTACATAGTGTCCGCTGCCTAGGCCTCAAGCTAAAGAAGAGACTTAATAAGGCCTCTCTCCAACAAAATTGCCAGGAGGATCATAGTTGCAATTGACAAACACACCCTTGTCATCATCGCACACCCTAGTCGCTGCGTGGTCCTCCACACAATCTGAGTATAATGTCGGCACATCTTGTCCCAAGCACACGACATATTCCAATACCTGTACCTGCTTTTCTGCAAACCAGTAACCCACAGCCTGAGCCGGTGCCCAATTCGACCCACCCACTGCCCCAAAAAAGGTTCTCCCCATATCTCATATCACTTGAATGCGTCAACGCACAGTTCCGTTTCCTTATATTGGCATAGCTTTGCGCAAACCGAGCTAACTTGGGGTCCCAAATTAGCGGCCTGAGTCCGGCACCAAGGCTCGCCCGGCCCCCATTGTGGGTAGCAAGGAATTAAGCGTGAATATTTGGAGGTCTGGTGGGAGTGGGCCTACGGGGACTGGTTGTGGAGTTTGCGGATGTTGCAAGAGTGATCAAGTTTCATAGTTTTGTGCTTCCCTGATGATCCTTTTGCATCTGTTAATTAGATGATGATGTTATATATAGCGGGCTTAGTTTAAGTATTCAACTTTACCTATGAATTTATGGCAGTCATGTTCGAAGGTGGTAACATCTGTGAATTCTTCTCTAGTCTTCTTAGGAATAGTTCAATAGCATCTGGAAGTTCGAGCAGGCCCGAACAATGTTAAGTTGACATGATAGAACAGAAACATAAACAACATCGTACAACATAAAACTGAAAATCAGTATATTTCTATTTTGTCGAACGGACAAATTTTACATTATTGTTACATAAAATGTTTCATGAAGTGAAACCACTGAGCAAGAAATTTTACATACAAACCACAACCTTAAAAGTGATATGTCCATCATTTGCACTCACATATTATATCCCAATCCATAGTCATGAAACATCATCATATGCCCACCTGAGGCTATGACGGAGTTCGAGTCATCGGATGATAATGAAGCTGAGGACTTGGTGTCCATCTCACCCGACCACCAAAACTCGCCATGAGTCTGACTGATGTCCCTCCTATTCGAATGTGCCGTTTTGACAAAGTCATCGAACTCAGCTTGAAGTTGCAAGCTTGAGAGGCTTGATGGGGTACTTCCCATAAGCTGCTCCAACTCCAAGCCATGCATGGTTGAGTTCATTTGATTGTTTGTCACCCCAACAAGTTCATCGAACTTTTGGTTTCCAGTTTTAGCATCAATTTCCATTTTGGGTAAGCCGTTTTGGTTCTGAAGGCAAGGGATATTATTGCCATTGTTCATTGCTGTTAAGTTTTGGATCATTCTTTCTTGAGCCGGGTGGAGTAACTTGGGCCACAGAGTTGACCCATTATCTTTATGTGGGCTGTTTTGAAGCTGAATGTGGAGTTGAAGCCTCTCAAGAGCTGAGTTGCTTAAACGCTGCGTTTCATCGCTCATCGAAGAGGATGATGTTGTTAGTGACTGTTTTCTCCTGCCTAGAAGCTTTTTCTTCAACTTGGTGTTCCAGTAGTTTTTGATGTCATTGTCGGTCCTTCCAGGAAGTTGCGCAGCGATGACAGACCACCTGGCCGATGAGAAAACATTTGCAACGGTCATAAGTCATTCTCTTATTATCTTGCATTGCACGAGAGTAAAACAGGCAGCAGCTCGAAACAAGTTAATGAATTACTTAATCTGATTACCTGCTTCCTATACTGATGTAAAGACTGCAGATAATATTATCTTCCTCGTCTGAAAATCCACCATGCTTTATATTTGGACGCAAATAATTCAACCATCTCAATCTGCAACTTTTTCCGCATCTCTTAAGTCCTACAAATGAAAAGAGTAAAATGAGCATCATTAAATTCAAATGTCTGCAGGAAATAAGTTACCAGAAGAAAAAGAAAAAAAACTATTTTATGTACAAGCTTACCGATTTTTTGAGGAAGAGCAATCCAATTCCCACCAGTGCCATGAGTGTCAATATATGTCTTGAGCATTATATCTTCTTCAGGAGACCAAGGACCTTTCTTCACTAGGGACTTATCGCAACATGGAGCTCTGCCCATTTTCAGATCTTTAGCAACTACAACAATGACAGAAGATCAAATGATTGTTAAGATTGAGAAAGCTGTGATGTAAACAACCAAGTTTTATAGGTGAGGAACAACAAGATGTCGATAGTTGAGATCAGCAAGTCATCCAAATTAGTCAACCAAGCACAATTATTAGTTTAGGGTAAGAACAAGCTACTTTCCCAACCTCTCCCCTAATCCCATTCTCTGTCTGTAAACTTGGATTAGTTTGAATTGGAGATGACATTATTTAAAAATTTCCGCATATAATGCAAGGCAAAATGACAAGGAACAGCACAGGGTTTCTTCATCTTTATAGAACTTCAACTTTTTATCTAATGATAGTTTAATATTTGAATCAGAGTGTTGCAGAAAGATGGTCATTAGAAGATTCCAATTCTCATAGTTTGTCTTCTTTAGAGTTGAATCATGTTGCTCTGATATTCTCATAATATTATATCTAATTGTTAAATAAGTAACATAATTAGGGTGTTGCAATGGTTCAGGTAAACTAGTCCTTAAAATACAAGGGCTTCCCCACCTATTCATCCCATAAAAACAAGTGGCATTTTATCTATTCTAAAGATTATAACCTATTTAGTCGAGTTACTTTCCTTATGGTCTAATCAAGTAATATCAGAGTCAGTGAAGCATATCAGCCATATGAACTATGCCAATCCCCCCGTTAACCGTTAAAGATCTCATTTTCTCAATAAACTTTACCTATGGTTGGGCTAATTATATGAAGGATGCAACCAGTGCTGCAAACAGGGAGCTAAGATTAGAGAGTAATTTCAGGGTCTAGCGGTATAGGGGTGTAAAGTTAGTTAAACTAGGAGGGTTTTCTAGGGATCAACATAATTCATTGACCTGAGTTTTTAAGTATAAAGTAAAAAACATTAACAAAGGGAAGATGACCAAAATTTCAAAAAGCAATTAAGCCCACAAAGCACTTAAGGATAGTATAATACTTAACTGCCAATGGAGGAATTTGGAGTGATGTTTGGGGCAGAGATAAAACAGCCTTCTTCTGCTTGTCCTTGTATCGCCCTGGGAATCTCGCTTTCCTTGGTTTGTGTTTTCATCATCAGCAGAGACCAAGTCCTTAAGACGCTACTGTTATAATATGTCAAAGCTGGTGGTGATAGTTGATAATAGTGCTGCGTTGCCCTCACTTTGGGATTAGTCCGTAACTGGATATCTTAATGCATAAATGATGTAAATAATGCACTTGTAACTTGTAAGCGACGCCAGTAAAGTAAAAGTTATATGCAAGGGAATCAGAATGACAGCAGGTGCTGACTGAATGAATTTGATATATAAAGGTACCATTATTGGAAATTTACAGAAAGCATTCATATACATATCTGGACACTTGACTCGGATCAACTCTGTAAGAATGCAATCCAATGCCAGAGGTGGCTCTCAATGAGATCAAGCTTCATCAGGTCCTGCAGTAAAAGTTCACAAATTGGCCAGAAACTACACGGGTTACTTTATAAGAAACCAGAGGAAATAAAATTTGCACCAAAGTAATATTTATTATATCACACTTAGTGGCATTTCGTGCTTTTACCTGATTGACTTTCACCATTTCTGCTATATCTGTTAGCAGATTATATTTACTTGGAAGTTGTCTTGCGCCGCTCCAAACAGAGGCTTACTGATGAGCAGTAATAATAAACTTCACGTCCAGCTGCACATGAGTTTTATCTGCTAACTAATCAGTTGGCATCATTTAATATTCATCGCTGTTGTCATGCTTCTTAGTTTCTGAGATGTTTCTGAGAATGACGGCCTTTCAGCAGGATCAGAAGCCCAGCAACTTTCCATAAGTGATTTCCATCCAGGATCACACCATGTTGGAATCTGAGGTCGAAGAGTGTTGTTCACAATTCCTCCTATGAAATAAGACAAGTATGATTACTTAATGTTCAAAAATCAGAACATTCAGTTCGACTGCCGTCAACCGTCAATTGTCAGTCATCTCTGAGAACATGATAAAAAGATTAACTATCCAGCCTAATCTGCATAAACTGCTTCTATAAATTTTGAATATTGTGGTTTTCTACGACTGATCTAACCATCTTTACCAGTCCAGCTGCATTGAAATTTATAGCAAGTGAACCGTATATAAAGCCAGCTATCGGGATTAGCATACAAGTGCATGGCTCACGGTGCCCTAGCTAAGACACCAAATGTTTTGTCTATGACATGTAAACATTAATTTGTAAATCAGCAAAGATAATATGATACCAGATGAAACCTACCGATTATCGAGCCATAATGCATATCTGCATAAGGTTCATCTCCAGTCAGCAATTCCCACATAACAACTCCAAAGGAGTAAACATCAATCTGCCAAATATATCTTTAGTTAGTTTATCCATTAGGCTACCTCGGAATTTACTAATAAGTAGCCTTGAGGCGAGAGCTAGGTCTAGAAACATAGGATTCACCTTCTCAGAGACCATATCATTTTTTCCACTTAATAGTTCAGGGGCCATCCACGGTAAAGTGCCACGAATGCCTCCTGAAACAAGTGTACGCTGTTTGACCTTCGACAATCCAAGATCACCAATCTGATAAGAAGCAAGCTATCAGCAGACAGTTTCATGGATGTACTAACAGAGGAATCGGTTGGTAAAAATACCTTGCATATAGGACGCTGTGTGTCCCTCATATTAACCAATAAATTCTCGCATTTCAGATCAAAGTGTACAATGTTCTTCCCATGCAAATATTCCATGCCAAATGCTGCATCCATGGCTATGATGAGTCTCTTGCGACGATCAATTGTTCTGGTCATCACAACAGAATCAATGTACTGTTAAAGAAATAAATCATTCGGCACACAACACAAATTTGCTAATAATATTGAGTGAGCTCTTTACTCTATGAGAATATTAAATGAAATGGACACTTTTTTTTCCCTCTAAAAAAAATGAAATGGACACTTTATATAGCTGATGATATATTTTTTCGTTCTTTGTGAAAACAATGCTGCAAAACAGCGAGAGTCGCATAGTACCTGTCCTTTTTCTTTAAAAACTGTTTCAGAGATCCATTGATCATAAATTCAGTCACTGTTGCAAGAGATCCGTCGGGTCCATCACGAACAATACCGTAAAAAGAAACCACGTTTGGATGGTGAAGCGAACTCAGCAACAAAGCTTCATTCCAAAATTCTGCAATCTGCATGAAAAAGGAGAATATCCATCACCTCCACTCCATCTTGAAAATTATGAATAGGGTGACTTCATATCTACATATTCAGAGTCAGTTAAAGAGTGCCTTAAAGCTTAGAACCATAACCTATCTATTAACGGACACCTTAAAAGTTGTCAGTCTGTGAACGACAAGTATCGGTCACAACATTATGGGATCAATTTAAATATGTAAGCAGGATGAGGCTGCTCCTCGTGGAGAGCCTCTGTACAATGGTTGATTGTCTAACAAAGGAGTACAATGTCATCTGTCTGATATAACCACACCACTAAAAGCAATTTCCAATAGCAAGAATAAATATTCCAAGAACAATGTGCTGAAAGATGATGTCTCAAGCTTCAAGCAAAATAAAATGACTTCAAAGAGGTTGGAGACTTTGATTTTAATTACCAAGCGTTCTCTCTCAGAAGGTTTTCCTGCAAAACAGCTGGCTTTGATTCTCTTTATTGCTACATCAGAACCCTTCCATTTTCCATGATAAACAGATCCATAAGTTCCCGAGCCTAGTTCTCGAATCTCCTCCAAGTCAGCTGTTTTAATTGTCTGCAGAAAATAGGTAGAAGGATGGAGTTAATTTGTATGGGTTATAACAGTAAAGTGGGACAATTAATTACAGAAATAAAACCAATCCTTGGGTTAAGGGTTGCGGGTCTATTGCAAACCTGTAATCCTCTGGCAATAGCTTCGGCCTCAGCCTTTGTTGGCTCGATTCTGGACGCCTTTTCATTCTCAGAATTCCACTCTAAGTCTTGATGTGAGTTCTGTGAAACAGAGAAAGCTCATAAGAAAATGTAATTAAAAATTAGAATATTTCAATTTTAGCAATGTAATCAGACTCCAACCAAGTTTTCTTTTTCTCTGGCTGATTCTTCCTTTGATTTTGCATCGTTTGAAGGCTGAACATAAGATTGTTCAAACAGTCCGTTTACCTCTTTGACACCATTTTTTGCCAATGCAACAGCCTCTGATTCTGGAAATGCGCCTTTACAATTGGCTGAGGCTTCTGCACTCTGTTCAATACTATTCCTGTGCTTCTCTATGGATGGCAAGGACCCACAATGGACATCATGAACGGTTTCCATCTCATGTTCTTCTCCTTTGACTTTCTGCCCCACAGAAGAGCTTCCTCGAGTGTCTTTACCCTCAACTTCCTCTGAAGTGTTTGGTACATATTCTTGGACACTATTCTTTTCCACCTTCTCCAAACTAATCATGTATCTTTGTTCCGACTGACAAGTTGAAGATTCTGAAGAATTCAGATTCTCATGGACTGCAGCTGAATATGGGATTTCCACTGTTTCAGTTATGGATGTGATATTTGTCATATCAGATCGTAAAGGAACAAGAGTTGAGCGTCCATGAACCGTACTCCCTACTTTTGTATTAAACTTCAGGGCATTTCCAAGAGGATACTCCAGCATGGAGGAGGCATCAAGCCTCACTATTTCCTGTGATGACCCTGGCAAATGTTCGGTATCATTGGCTTGGACAGGGCATAAAAATGTATTGTCTGCATTTCTGGCATAGCCGGGATTCACATTACCATAAACTTGTGGTCCTATATGACCATGTGCGTGACATTGACTATTTCTCTGAAAATTATTTGAATGACTTTGTTGAGCCTGACACTGAGCATCTGCCGGATGGTTATAAGGTGAATTTGCATAGCATGATGGCATATCTTCCGGTGCAAGACTGAAAATTCGTGATCTACCAGATATTGCAGGGTTACAAGTGGCCTGAAGTGGCAGACCAGTTCTCTCTTTCATATATGGCTGCTCTTCAAGATGATTGGCATAAATTGACACTTCTGGGCGACCACTTGTAATGTTGTCATAAATAACAGGGTAATTCATCGCATGACTATCTTCTGTGTTCACATCACTTACTAGTCTAGCTTCAGGTAAATGTGAAACTGTTTCTTCAACTCGAGGGTCCAGCTGATCATGCAACATACTGGCATGTTCATTACGTGGGGGGTACCCTACTGCAGGGCTGGAAGTTTGTTGAAAGGCATTCACGACACCGGAGTGGCCCAATTCTGGTTTGCTTCTTTGGAAAGCTGTCCTATATTCTTCAGAATCCACGTTCCCTTCAAACACATTAGTACCTTGAAGTAAATTCACTGGAAAACCTGCCTGATGTTTTGTTACTGTTCCAGTTGGGATCCCGACTACATTCTCATGGTATCTTGGCATTTGATCAAACATAGGCGGCTGAGCAATTGGCTGATACCTGTATTCTCCATTAAATCTATTATCTGGATATTCCCCGTATGGCATGTTGTATACATTATATGAGTGTGGACTCTGAAAATCTACGCAACCATGATGCCTAGGAGAATAACATGCTTGACCCCACTGAGACTCCAAATTATTATACCTGGGACAAGTTGGAAGCCGGTTAGAATTATATGGAGGACTCGCATGATGGTGCGTGTTGAGCCGTGGCAACATTTCATAGTATCGCGGGCTATGATATCCCCCCTCAAGACCAACAGGTAAATAAGGCTCAGCAGCATCAACCGAACTCATTCTAGGGGAATCACTCCAGCGCGGAGAGTCACCCCATTGTGATCTCCAGTACTCAAAACCATCATTAATATTATTCAAAGCATCTACATATCTCCTGTCGCCCTCATCACTGTCAACAAAAAGTGGATCAACAGTCTCATCAAGTTGCGAAAACAGGAAAATCCTTAGTTTCGTAAACCCATCAACAGCACCCAACTTATCATACTCTTCCATCATATTAACCACATCTTCATCATTCAAAACAGACACAAGCGCATCAAGATCTTCATCAGGCTGCTGGTACTTAATAACAGCCACCTCATCATAAAGCTCCCTCATCTTCCTTAACAAATCCTCATACGAAATATTCCTCTCAACACTCACAATCCTCGTCTCTCCACCTACATATCTCAGCTTCCCATCTAACGGACGCGGCATTATACTACCCCCAAAACTACATAAGAACTTCACACGCGCAACCTCAACAACTTCCCCATTCAAACTCCTCCATGAACACACCTCATCAGAACCACTCTCCACTCCAGCCACAGCCATACAAATCAACCAACACGTACACACTACTCTACACTATATAATGCCTGATTCCACATCTTCAATTTCATAACCTAATTAAACAATCAAATTCAAAACACTCCACCATCACCACAAACACCACATCCAAATTTTCAGTAAAAATATCCTGACGTCATAAAACAATCAATCGGAAACATGAATCTAGTTACAAAATCAACTTCAGAAACCTTAAGCATCTGACATCGGCTGCGTTCAAATGCTTATTTAATTAAAGTCTGGAGAAACGAAAAAAGGGGTGACGACGACGATGATGAACAGTGAATTGTTTACGCTGCGATTTAGAGGAGGATTAAATAATGGAGAAATGCGATTTGGATAGAAGAGGAAAGTGGAGGTGACGTGAGGAGATGATGAAGAAGATTATTTGGATCGATGGATTGATGACGACGACGACGACGGCCTCGGGAGGCACACACGAAGTTCAAATTTTGTTAATAAAAATTAAATTCGATGAATAAATAAAATTAACATAAATACAAAGACGAATAAAATAAAATAAACTATTAGTTATGCATCGAAAAATACAAAGTTTCACATCATTTAATAAAATATTTTTTAATTAAATGATAGTTTTAATCTAATCCATCAATACATTTACAGTACGAATGTAATGATGATTTAAACTTCAGAATTTTTTTTGGCTTGCGTAGTTCCGTATTTTCATATTCCGCTGCTTGCTGTTGCTTGCCGCCAGCTTTAGACACGTGGCGCCCTTGCCGTAACTTGTTTTTTTATTCGGACCAGCCCAACAAACTTCAAGGCCCACTGCTGTTTGACCTACTTCTTTGACTACTCTTAAGTCTTCAGTATAAATGGCATCGGACGGGTCGGAGGCAAATTGGATCTGTCACGTTGCTGGTCAAAAATGTCCTGTCCTGCCCTGTCGCGGGGCAAAATTGCCCTGCCCCGACCCAACCCGCTCCGACCCGCATTGGACCCGCCCCGCCCCTAAGGCAAATTTGACTCGATCTGTCCGATAATTAATTAAGGTTAATTAAGATTAATTGAAACTTATTAGAATTAATTAGAGATTAATTATGATTAATTAGTATTAATCACGGGCGGTGGGGCGGGCGGATTCGTTACGGTCGGGGCGGGCCAATTTTTTTTTGCCCCGCCCTGCTCCGTTTGACTTACGAAACGGGCACGTCGGCGATGCTACAAATCCAACTGTCATCCCTAGTCTTCAGTGACGTTACGCAAGCATCTCAGAAATACGGCAAAAATCCACGACCGCCAGAACTGACTCCGTATTCCGTAACTAAATAATTGAAAAGAAAAAAAAAATTAAAGCTGAAAGGCTGAAGCCTGAAAGCGAGCACGCACGCACACAACACAAATGCTTCCTTTTTTAGTACCCCGACACGGAGCAATTGCGAGTCTCGAAAGTTGCGATTACCAAAGCTTCCTTCTTTTTTCTTACACAGTCGACTCAGCTCACAGCTCAGCTCGATTCGTTGATTTCGGAGCCAATTAGTTGAGTTTAGGGTTCGAATTGGGGATTTGAGTGAAGATTTAGGAAGGGGAAAGGATATGGCAAATGCGAATGGTGGGAGTAGAGGAGGGAAGAGGGGTTTTGAAGGGGATCATGATCAGCAGCAGAATGATCCCAAAAGGCCCGCTCTTGCTAGGTTAGTACTCCTCTTCTCTCACTCCCTACGCATTTGTCGTATCTCTATGTGTTGGCTTTGTGATTGATTTATCTCGTGATGTGTGATATCGAATTCGTCATCATGTTTGGAGTAAAGATGTAAAATAGAGAGTATTTTTGATATCCTGTTTGTAGTTGGAGCTAGTATTTGTATCACGCTTTGGGATTACTTGGATACATGTATACGTTGTTTCCACTTCGCAGAGTAATTGTAGAAGCGCTCAAGCTGGACAGCCTGCAGAAACTGTGTTCGTCGTTGGAACCAATTCTTAGAAGAGTTGTAAGATTAATTTACTTCATTTTTCTGCTTTTTGTATATTACTGTTTAGTCTGCATTATATATAGCTTGACTGTATCTTTTATTTGTGAATGAGTATTAATTTATCCAAGCAAAATCTTCATTGGTAGTTTTGTTTCGATGGAAATCTTGATTCCCTTTTAAAATGTTAAAGTACTTCATTGTGTGGGTTATTTCTGTTATCCTTTAGCCGCTTATGCCATATTAGATTGATTTTTTTTGTACATATTCTCTTTGTATACCTTCCATCTGAAACATTTTGCTTAATATAGTTGCCTAAAAATGCCTTTTTGATGTATTTTGCTAATCCTACTGCTCCTAATAATTTGTTACGGTGTAAATAGGTTAGTGAAGAGGTGGAGCGCGCATTGGCGAAGTTGGGCCCTGCAAGACTTCCTGGAAGGTAGTTTTCTCTATAACATCTTCATAATTATTCTGATTAGCTTATTTTGATATGCTTATGCAGAAGCTTATCGTCAAATTTTGATCGTTAAGCTTTCAGATACCATTTGCTTTGGTAATGTCGTATCGTATGTTTAATATTTAGGTCCTCACCAAAAAGGATTGAAGGGCCAAACGACAGAAATTTGCAGCTTCACTTTAGGTCTAAGCTATCACTTCCCATCTTTACAGGAGGAAAAGTAGTCGGCCGACAAGGCTCTGCGATCCACGTAGTCTTGGTGGATGAGAAAACCGGTTGTGTGGTTACATCAGAACCAGAATCGTCTGCTAAATTAGATGTTGTTGTACTTGAAGGTGATTTTAACAATGAAGATGACGAGGATTTGACTCAAGAAGAATTTGAAAATCGTGTTGTGAAGGAGCGTGAGGGGAGAAGACCACTGTTAACTGGTGACTTGCAAGTGGTTCTAAAAGAAGGAGTTGGGACATTAGGGGATCTCATCTTTACTGATAACTCCAGTTGGATTAGGAGTAGGCGATTCAGGCTTGGCCTCAAAGTTGCAGCAGGTTTCTGTGAAGGTATACGTGTGCGTGAAGCCAAGACAGAAGCTTTTG
>JAWWMW010001959.1:21606-52237 GCA_035048345.1 Echeveria elegans
TAATAAACCTGAAAGTGGACGGAGCGGCGCCAGAGACGGAGGTTGACGCCAGATCGGACGGAAGTCGACGCCGGATCGGACGGAGATCGACAAAGCGGGCGGAGCAGTGCTGTCCAAAATCAATCGCAACAGCTGCAGGGTAAGTCGATAGTTTAGCTTTAGGGTTTTTTATTTTGTTTTATTTACAGTTTAGTCCCTGAAGTTTAATAAATTACAAAATGACCCCCAAATCGAAAAACTCGAATCGGAGGTGAATCGGCGTCGAATTCATACCGGGTACGGCTCTGGTACGGGAGACGGCGTCGGACGGCTGTACCCGTGCAACGTAGGCCATAGGAAACAAACTATGTCAACCTTAAGGTTTACACTACATGTAAACCCACCAAATCATATTACCGCACAATCTACCTAATACAATTTTAGTTCACTTCACTGATAATATTTCAGGTAAAAAAATTAAGAAGGGTACCATTCCTCTAGGAAAAAAAACCATAACGTAAAATCTCTAGTTTCTAAGGATCTATATACGGCTATAGCATGAAAGCTGACAAAAAGAAACCCCTTTACCAGTGCCAATAGTCTATGCACTGTTCAACGATACTGTGGTAAAGTAATCTTGTAGAGGGAACTTAAATCATTTTAACAATAACTAGGATCTTTCCATTGACTCAATAAGAACTCACTTTTGCCGGAACTTAACTAAATATGGTTGGAATGACACAAATAAGATGGGAAGTTCTGTCATCAGATCTCCATTTAAACATGTATGCATATGGAGCAGAGCACTAACCGTATAAAATGCCAAGCACAAGTGCACATACAACGGCTGTCACTACAACCCATACCACCCGGTCCAATCAAATACTGAAATAACTTACACAAAAAGCCAAAAAGAATATAAATTGAGAAAAAGTTAAAAATGAACCTACTTGTCCTGGTCACACTCGTAGTAACATGGCAAAGGGAATAACAAAGAAGACCAGAAAGGCATCGAGAATGTAAATGGCGAGACAGAGCTGCTTCATGGGCAAGGTGAGATTACAAGCTCCATTATAGACAGCGTGTGTACAGGCCTGTCGATTAGCGACATCAGCAGGAAGCATCAATATGGAAATGGCAGCGACGCTGAGGCCCAAAACGACGACGAATTTGGGAAAGTAGGCTTGATTTTTGTCGTCGGGATGCTGGTAATTGACGAGAAGATAGACATTGAAGATAAAGACGATTACGCAGACGACAATCGCAACGATTACTAGGGCTAAGTTGAAATCTCCCATTCGAACGAGAAAGCCCTCCAGGAGATAGTTCGAATTGAGATGAGATGGGGAAATTAGGGTTTCAGGGACTTGGGGATCGAACAAAGATCGGCGGAGACTTGAAATCTGGAAAATGTTTTTTTTCTTTTCTATTTATTTATTGCCCTAAAGGACTTTTTGACAATTTTGGGTCGATCGAGGAAGTCGAGAATTGCAGTAACGGAAGGGCTTTCTGGTCATTTCGGTAATGAACAAGCGGAAAACAGGCTGTATGTGTGTTGTCTCCCGCCCAAGGATGTGAAATACTAATTTCTATATTGATTTGTTTTCTATGGGTAAATTCGATACGTAGATACGATACGTAAATATGTCGATTTTACCTTACAGTAGAATTATATAGTAGGATGATATACGCATATACATAATTCTATGTTCATAACGAGCTCATAACTTTGAAAAAAATTACACATTCTAAAATTATTAAAGGTTCTACCAATGTGGTGGTGGTTCATTGGTTGAGGAGTCAGACAAAACTCCTCAGAGGTCCAGGGTTCAAACCCTGCCTCCACCATATTTACCTAATGAGTTTTGTGCTCATTTAGGTGTCTTTCATTTCTCCCGCATTCATGCGTGTAGGTTGTCTATTCTACCCGTCGTCGGCGTGGCAGTTGTCTATTACATGGAGTTGCGCTACTGCAATGAAGTTGTCGATTGAGATGAAGCCAGTATAGGTGGTGATGCCGAAGGCTCGCGCGTTAATTGGAGTTTATATACTTGATTTAGCTAGCATAGATAGTCTTGTACTACATGTATCCACCCATCGGAAAAAAACTTCCCCATGGATTCTTTTTGCAAAAGAAAATACTCGTATTTCACTTCTATCTATTTATTCCGTTAACTATTATTATTCTTAATTTAAAATTTTAAAAACCCAATCCCTGACTCACAAAAAAATCTAATTTTCTTTAAAAATATCAGTAGCTAAATAACTATTAAATTACTAATTTTTGTACTACCTCAACCATCAAAATTCAAAAGACGTTTTTGTACATTTTTTGATTTTTTAACAGACAAATTTATATATGTAATTTGCATTTTGAAAATTTGCAAAAGCTCTTGGTTTTTTCTGTAAATAAAAATATAATTAGGTTGAAAAATAAATGGCCGGAATTGGTTATGTATGTATGGAACTAAACTTACAGATAGTTTTCTACACACACAAAAAAGACGCATGATTTCCTGCGGAATGTGTCTTGAACAAGATAAACCCTACCTAACAAATAATATATCCATGTCAAAACTATTGAAACCGTGAATAGCTTACGAATAGGAAAAAAAAACTGTGATTAAAATGTCATATTCATTGCCATTTGTCGATGATTTGTATCTGGATTTTAAAATCAATATATTTTCGCATTTGGTTGCTCATGATTTCTTTTAAAAATAGTTATATCATCTTAATATCAAAATAGCCGAAGAGATATATTAAACCATTTATAATATACTAGCTGCACGGAAATTTTTTCGTATTTTTATTTGATTCACCTAAAAATGCTAAATATTTTCCACTTAATTTTTTATTTTTAATGTTAATTTTTAATATTTTTTATTTTCAATTTTTAATATTTATTTAATGGAACGGACCAGACTCGTTATCTTTAATCTTAATGACATATTTATGATTAATTGTAGAGAGAAGTAAAATTATAAATTTAATTTTGATTTTATGTCCGTTTCTTAATAATACACATATGGCAGCCAAAATCCATTTCATAAATAGAAGGAAATAATTCTACATATCCATCAAATCAAAACTAAGAAGCCAAACCATCATTCACCATATCTCTCCTCTTCAACATATTTACTGTTCCTTTTCTTACAACAACTACAACAACGTCGTTTGTTCTTCCTAGACCTCCACAACCTCTTCACACCACCCCATTTGACCTTCTGTCCGATCAAAGACATGATGGGTGTGGTCATGATGATCAAGTTGTTCATTTTTCTTCTATCTCTCTGCACCTTCTTCTTAGTCATTAACTCTTCTACGACGACATATGATGGATTTAGAAGTAGTAATAGTGTAATGATTCGTCATGAGTCGTCTGGTTATTATTATGAGTATGATTCTAGTGGAGTGTACTTGAAAACAATCGTTGTTGGTTCTTCTGGTCGTGCACACTTTACTTCTATACAAGCTGCCATCAACAGCGTTCCTAGTGATCACTCTGGCTGGATTTGCATCCGGATATTGCCTGGTGTTTACAGGTTTTTATTCTATTTGTTTCTTTACGTTTCTTAAACTTTACTTAATTATTATTGTGCCAGTTTGTACGTACATATTATACTCCTAGTAGGACATACGCAATTACGTTAGTTTTGTTTGTCTTTAGGATTGTTGCTGCAACGTTGTTTTATTCAAAATGTAGTTTTTTTTTTTTTGATGCTGTAAGGAGGGTTTGAATCGCTGGCCCCTTATATGGAAGTCAGGGTTATATATGTAAATTTTTTTGTTTTGTTTTGTGGTGATGAATTAGGGAGAAGGTGATAATAGACAAGCCTTACTTGATCCTCAAAGGAGCTGGTAAGAGAAGAACAAAGATTGTTTGGGATGATCATCAGGATCTGGAGCGGAGTGCTACGTTCACTGTCGTTGTGGACAATTTTGTTGCCAAAGGCATAACCTTTATTGTAAGTATATATAAAATTAGAATGTTATGGATTCTCAGCTCAGTAGAATGTACCGAATAATGTTTGTTTGATTGAATGAATGAATGCAGAACTCATATAATCTGCTAGAGTATGGAGGTGACAAAAATGCAAGAATGCCAGCTGCGGCGGCCTACATTAGTGGAGATAAATGCACATTCATTAGATGTGGGTTCGTCGGAGTTCAGGATACTTTATGGGATGTTCAGGGCAGGCACTACTTTTACCGTTCCACCATCATTGGTTCAGTTGATTTCATTCTTGGTGCTGGCCAATCTCTCTATGAGGCATGTGTTCCGAAAAAATGAGTACTACTCACTTTTTACCAAGTATACACATACACATTTCCTTGACGCATGCCTGCTGACTTGTACTGAATGTGCAGAATTGTGATATATTTGTCCTAGGAGGGATACTAGATGTGGGCACAGCTGGTTTCATCACATCTCAATCGAGGACATCTCCATATGAAAGAAATGGATTTGTGTTCAAAGGTGGCATGATCATTGGACAAGCTTTGACTTACTTAGGAAGGCCATGGGGTCCTTATGCAAGGGTTTTATTTTACAACACCAGCATGTCTGACATTGTCGTGCCATTGGGTTGGGATGCTTGGAGCTCAACTGGACAAGAGTAAGACCTCACCACAGTACATGTAACCCCCAAGTCATCGGACATGGATGACTGTAATTAAGCATATTAATGAAAATGCATGGCAGGTACAAACTGACATTTGCGGAGAGTAAGTGCAATGGACCAGGAGCTAAGAAAAATGGAAGAGTGTCATGGGAAACTAAGTTGAGTCGAGAGGAAATACAGAAGCTAACGAGTCTTGATTATATCAATTCGGATAAATGGCTTTTTAAGCAACCAGTTGATCGTCGTTAGAGTTGCATAATTAAGCTCTCGACGAACGTAGGTGGCTGGTAGCTGCTGCTGGGTATGAATATTTATGTTTGTTTGTTATGTCGACTAAAATGAGCTCTTGAAGTATTTGAACCACCTTGAAAAATATTAATGCCACAAGTGTATGAGAATTGTCACATCCACTTTGATCAATGGTTAATTGCGATAAAAGATGTAGGAAAAACTAGAGAAAAATAAGATTTAAAGAAAAATAATATTCTCATAAGATAGTTGAAAAAAAAAATGCGATTTACTTATTTTTTTTTCATATTTTTCATTTCAACCAAACACATATATTTCTTCCACCTTTTCCCCGCATCAAAACCGAGCATTGGCAAATTTGGCAGAACTTGAAACAGTTTAATTAATATGAAATGAATGGAAGAGCTGCAAAGATGGGCTCTAATTTGCTTCTCCTTTTTAGACAATTATCAATACTGAAGTAGTGCAAACTGAAGGCTTGGTTCAAAGGTTACATCTGACAAGGTTTCGTACTCAAGCTGTATAAAACACGGGATATAAATGTTACATGGACATAGAGGATACAATCATATACCACAACTACAATTTTGATGGTTGACGCTGGACGGTCTATGAAGGTAAATAGCTTGAATCTCTAGAAAATACAGCAGCATGCATATAGGCAGTCTACTCAGAACCTTGCATTGGAACCACCATATGCTGGCCCTGCAACAAAAATCATGATCGCAGGAACATTAGTTCATGGGTTGGTTTACCGATATGGCCAGTGTTTAATGAAAATTTTCAAACAAGCTAAGCAATAGAGTGTTACAAGCCTTCCTGTGGTTACAGAAAATGATCCAATGCCATTCAATTGAAGCAGGGGGTCACAAAAGAAAAACGGAACTGGAAGGTTTGGTTTTTTCAATGTCAAGTGAATATATAGAGCAGCCAGTAGCGAAATAACACAATGAAATACAAAGATGAATAACTACATCGGATAACATGTTTTAAGAGTCAAGAATAAGCAATGGAAAATAACTACAATCAGTTCTGATGTGACCCAAGCTAAACCTGTAATAAGACAATATGTCATCTGTTGTTTAGACATGAGATCTCGGAAATCATTTGAAATTGCCTCAATATATCCACGCATATGTTTTAACTTTTAAGTACCCACACAGCCAACTTGTAGGGAATAGAATCAAAAAATATTGTTTCGCCTGAATGCATAAACTGAAGGCAGAACTCTATAATATGCAAGCTTCCATCATAATTATCTCCAGATTATTATGATTGAAAATTCGGTCAGGAAATTGGATTTCATTCGAACAACATACGCATCTATCATTACCTTATGACATATTTAGTAATCTCTTATTAATACAATCACATGAACAGCCACTTAGTTATGGACAAATATGATAACAGAAAGATATAATACTCAATAACTCACATAATTCATCCCTTGTGAATAAGATCCTTGAGAACCCTATTGCAACAAGCCACAAGTCAGTAAAAATTAAACGTACAATGCTAAGAAAGTCGATCATAATGCCAAACACACAGCATATGATCTTTACCTGTGCATTAGATCCTTGTGGATATGTTCCAGTATCTTTCTTAGCTGAACCCTCTCCACCTTTGCCGGTCCCCTTGGTATCTCCCTATAGAGTAGTCAAAGTCAAATACCTCACAAGAGAATATTGTTTTCAAAAAAAGCTGATGCAGAAAATAACATTGCAAATAGATTAATTCGGAGAGGGTTATCATACCTCAATCTGCATTGCCCAACCAAGCCCATGAAACAATAAGAAACAAAAGATCAAATGTTAATTCATATCACAACTTTCTATCTTTTGAACAATCAAAGCAAGGATATCATAAGGTGAGGGCGACGACGAATCATCTACCTCTCGGTATTTATTTAAATACACTTTAAGCGGATCAATGTAATCCTCAAAGCCTAGAGTTGCCATTGCCCAAAGCAAATCATCCCCATTCACAGTCTTCCGCTTCTCTCTCAGACACTTATCGCTAGCTCTGAGAGATAAAACCTCAAACATTCAAATCAGCCATAACAGCATCAAACTAATCAGAAAAAGAAGAAGCAAAAAACACAAGGAAACTCACTCGCTAGTAACAAAGCTAATAAACTCAGACACACACTCCTGAACAGTCTCTTTAGCATCCTTAGCAATCTTCCCATTAGCAGGAAGTGCCTTTTTCATAATCCTACTAATATTCGCAATAGGCAAAAACCTATCCTGCTCGCGAGCATTACTAGAACGAGGACTCTGGTCTCCCCCACTCTCATGGCTTCCACCGCCACCGCCGACGCCACCACCAGGACTCAACTGTGCTTCCGCCATTATCAACCAACACCAATACAATTATAAACCTGAAAATCAACATCAAAGACAGAAGCAGTTGATTTAACGAAAACCCTAACATTAGGAAACACCAAACGGAATTGGGAAATTGGGGGAAAAGGGTGAGATGGGGTTTTGGTGGAAATTGAAAAGGAGAGGGAAAGGAGGTACCTTTGTTTGGAGGGAGAGGAGGAAGGTGGCGATTGGAGGTTGAGAGGATCGGACGCTGGAGAAGAGAGGAGAGGTTTAGAGAGAGATGACGATGGAGATGAGAGATTAGGATTTGTTAATTACCTAATCGCCACCGTTCCTTTTGTCCCTTTCTTTACTTTTTTTTTTTTATTTTAATTTTTTTAATTCTTGGAATATGCTCTCTGGAATTTGCCAATTTGGAATGGATGGCAACTAAACGCCGTCGTTTGGTCCTTCGTGCAAATTCACACAGGCCCGAAGAAATTTTAAAACTGGAATTTTATCACAGGAAAAAAAAGGATTAGAAAGAAACATTAAGATTTTTTTTGTGTGTTTTGTTGATCAAGAAAATTATAAAAAAACATAAAGATCAGTACAAACTTTTCCCTTTATCATTCCCCTCGTAAATTACTCATCTTTAAATTTATTTTCCTTATTTTTCCAGCATTTGTAACAAAAAGAGGGCAACGAATTTTTTGATCCGTTTTTTTTAGCATGAAAAATTTCAAGGGAAATTTAGCCTAAACTGAGTCGTATATTTCTTTCCATTCCGTTTCCTACGTTCCAAACTACGTGTAAAAAAAAGAAATTTATTTCCAAGTAGACATTTTTTCTTTAAACAAATAAAAGAGTAAAATCATATATGGTCTTAAAGCAGGATAATGTTCATAGACCAGGGAATTAAGCAAAACATGATCCGACAAAAAAAGTTCAATCATGTTAAGCAAAGACATGATGTCAGCACATAGAACGTAATAATCAGGAGCACAGGCATGTGCATGGACACAAACTTAGCGAGCTGAAGGTCGTGAAATGGAGTCATCCAGAGCCAGATAATTATCCGTCGGACCCATGTCTATCGAACCTGTATTGCGAGAAGAACGTATTGAATGCCTTGACATGTCATCTGAGTGACCTTCCCTTCCTGCCTCAGCTCCACGTTCGATTGCGAGAGCATCTTGGATTTCCTTAATGACTTCGGACATTGATGGTCTCATGTGTCCGTGAGGCTGGACACACATAAGAGCTTTCTCTGCTATCTTCCACATGGATTGAATGTCGTAGTCTCCATGAAGAGATGGGTCTATGATGCTTTGAATGTCTCCGCTTTCAATGTGTTGTTTTGCCTGTAAAACCATCAATGTGTCACTCCAGGGCTTCTGTGCTATTGTATATATAAGAAAGCGTAAAAACAATGTTGTTATTGAAAACAGCATATGAAAGTGATGGGAATCCTACCCATTGGACAATGTTACGGCAGTTTGCACCAAATTTCTCGTTAGATATGGCTTCCTGGCCAGATATCAATTCAAGAAGTATCACACCAAAACTATAAACATCACTCTTGTCAGTCAGTTGTTGAGAAATATAGTATCTGCGATACAGAACAGGTTTCAGAATTAGAATAAACAGTTGGCTGTATAATTTAAGTGTTTGATTATTCAGTGAAAATAATTAATCTTACTCTGGATCAAGATATCCTACGGTTCCTCGCACTATGCTTGATACATGGGAAGCCCCATCAACGGCAACGAGTTTTGAGAGACCGAAATCTGAAACCTTAGCTCTCATGTGTTTGTCTAAAAGGATGTTGCTGCTCTTCAAGTCCCTGTGGATGATGGCTGGTGCACATCCGGTATGAAGATACTCAATACCTAAGACAGCGAAATTTTTTAGATTTTTTTCCTACAAGGAGACATTAATGGACAATAGACGAATAACTAGCAAAATTTATATGGCACCTTTTGCAGCGTCTTCAGCGATCTCGAGGCGCTTAATCCAATTGATATTACTCACACCTGTTTTTTGTACATCCATTTGCAATAACCAAAGGGACCTCCAATTTATTAATTTTAAATGCGAAACAAAAATATGAAATCGGTAATATGTCTGGCAAGAAAAGGGGATAAATGGGAAGGTAGTGAAAGCAACTATTTCCTTTTGAACGAAAGAGCCTTACCATATAGATGCTCCTTTAGGGTTCCGTTATGCATGAACTCGTAAAGTAACATGCTTTTCCCATCATCCTGGCAATATCCAAGAAATTGCACCAAGTTCCGATGATGTATCCTCGATAAAAGAGCTACCTACAAGATTAAAAAACAACTATAGACAGAATATCAATCAGTTTATCTAAATGACAAAGGCAACAGACTTACCTCATTGGTGAATTCGCGCTTTCCCTGGTAGGAATTACTGGTTAAGACTTTGACAGCAATTTCTTTACCATCATTCAGTTTACCATAATAGACCACCCCGAATCCTCCAGACCCAATTTTCTTCCGAAACTGATGAGTTGCCCCCTCAATTTCACTTACTGGGAAGCAATGAGCAGTATCTGTTGAAGGATTGCTCAAAGATGTCAATCTCTTCAAAGGTAATGCATCGCCTAACTTGCCTGAACAAATTAAAAAAAGAAAAAGTAAATAAAAAACCACATCACAAAGAAAAGCAAAAAGAGAGAAATAAACAACGCAACGGACACAGACTTACCTTGAACAGGATAGCTTCTTTTACGTTTGTGTACTAGCAAACAAGATATGAGAGTGGCTATGAGCAGAAGAGCGGCACCAAACGATGCCCACAAAATGATGTTGGAGTGGCTCTTCCCATTGTCAACTCCCTGGATTTCGTTTCCTGAAAAACTTGGCGCCCGAATAAAAAATGAAGTCAGACAAGTAGTTAAAACAATAAAACCTTAGTCTGTCACTCTGTGGGTGATGATATGGACTAAACAAGTATGATCAGATGGAACTCCATGAGTAAAAATACTCACTTTGTAGGCAAACTTTTAGCTACGAGACCCTTTGGAACTTTCCCGGAAAGCATATTGTTCTGAACGTACCTGCAGAAAATCATTTTTTTTAGCTAAAGCACTTAACAGACTCCAAACTCAAAAGCCATAAAAAAGGTGATTGAGAAGTCACTGAAGATGCGCACAATTCTTGCAGATTTGGTAGTTTTGCCAAGTATGAAGGCAGCCCGCCAGTTAACTGATTATTTTCAAAATGACTGCGACAGGGAAAATACTATCAGTGTCAATGATTTCAAGAGCAATATTGAAGAAAGTCTTCCGAGACTGACATGATCCTTAAGCTAGTGCAACCACTGAAATCTGGTATTGAACCTTGCAATGAGTTCCCATCAAGCCATCTGCAAAGAAAGAAAACGAAATTACCTTTATGAGCTGCAGATAAGTCGACCTACTCATCAGAGATAGTATGAAACTCACAATTCAACCAAGCCGCTCAATTTTGTCAAACCGAGAGGTATATTGCCAGTCAGATTCATTCCAGTCAGATGGCTGATTACCACAAAAATATAAACGATGAAGTTACTGACAAGTCAGATATATCGGAAAATGCTGATGCAGTAGGCCACAAAACTTTATTTTCAGTAATCTTTTAATGAATTTTAATCAACTTACATTGCAACGATCCTCGGTTGTGGATCCGAGTTACAGTCAACCCACGACCATGGTACAGGAAGGCATGGATCACCACCTTCTTGAGTCCAATTCGCTGGCTGATACATTGATATTACACTGGCGATAGCTACAACTGTGCAGTAACATAAGTAAGCCATGTATTCTAATATAGCAGCACACAGTTTTCTGCTGTTTGCATTTTTCATGACTCTTACAACAACATTAAGCAATTCAAAACAGAGAACACTCAACAAAAAATGCAAAATAAATTTTAAAAAAAAGTAACAGAACAACTTACGCCACTAGTTAAATTTCCACTGACAAAACAACGAAAAAATAACCGCTAAATGTTGCTGGGAAGACAAAAATGAGAGTACTTACTATCAGTAGAAGCTTCAGCTTTCTGTACATACTTGCTGATTTCCATGGCATTGATAAGAGGGCCTTGGGAAGAATCAATAGTTTTTGCAAACTTAAACGACAGCACAAATGGAAGTGTTATGTTGATAAAACCAGGTTCATATATACGATATTTTCCTTGTGCATTTTCTTGAATGTTGACAATAGGTTTGCTGAGATCAGGATTTCCTGGAAGAACGAGCTTGAATTTCCGTGACTCAGTTGCACCCAAATCTTCAATTTCGGCAAAGTAGGTAACAGCCCAACCAAAACCTGGGAACCCATCCAAGTTCAGACGATAAGTTAATGACCCATTTCTTCCAACCACAGCTGTCTGCATCACCTTCACCGGCGGTCTCTCATCCTTGTTTACATCAATAGGCATGTTCGTGGATATTCTTTCAGTACCAGCAGCGACATCGACAAGATAATTAGCTTTTTTAACCGTGTCTGATGCCCATATTCTGTCAAACGGATCATCAGGATACCTCACTGGAGCATCACTTTCTGCACCAAAGTTTATTCTAGCTGACACTCCGAGGTAAAACTGGTTTTCATACTGTGTATAGTAAGCTGATCCGTTAAATTGTCGGAGCTCCAATGTAGATATAAACAGCTCACCCGTGTTACCATTGTATAAACAAACACTTTCAGTAGAATCTGTAGCAAGAAAGATCAACTCTATAACCTCCATTGTATTTGCATCGGATATCACGATTGTAGACCAATGTGAAGGCCCAACAGATACATCAAACTTCGGGTACACATTGTTGTTATCGAAATTCCCATACAAGAAGGTTGCTCTAACCAGGTACCTAGTCCTAGGTGTGACACTAAGTGTGTAACAATACTTCCTCGTATCAGCTGGAAAATGCCTTACAGTTGTATATTGTTTACGTGTCTCATTTGCAACAGATATCGTAGCTGTTTGGCCAAACATCATTTGAGAATCAGGAGTCCAGTTAAGACCCAGTTCATCTGTATAACTCTCTTCACCTCCACAATCCAAGCTAACGAAACCTGTAATGCCAATCAAGTAAAGTAAATTAAAAAAAGCTCAACTCCAAGAGTTAAAAACAACAACAACTCAACCAATGAATCACATATGCTACGAAACACAATCAAAATGTAAACTTTTTCATTTGACATTTGGCAATCATCCAATTGTCAACATAACTGACTTCCTGAAACATCCACTTCTAGTTTCTAAAGCATACTGGATTACTGGAAGCTTAGGCACAGGTTTACAAAATTCTAGGGACAAAAACAGCAGTACTGATTTACTAAAATCAATACCCAGAAAGTATATGCAAATTGGATGTGATGAATCCAGAAACAACAGATATCAGTATTGACAAGCAACCAATAAACCACAGCAATACAAAATCATCTTTGGAAAGCAAACAAAACACCTGGCATCTGAGCAGTGGCGGAATCAAACAGAACGGCAACGAAGAGGACAAGACAGAGGCTGCTTCTCCAGCCAAATATCTCCATGGATGAACACAGTGAGCTTGATTAACTGGCAGTGGAATCAATAGGCGGAGGAGCTATTCCAGGAACAAGCTGAGTTAAAACCAATCAATTGTCATAAAACCAACAAACCCATTTCAGGAAGAGGCCGTCTGAGACAAGAAATGAAAGAAAGACTGGATCTTTTCAGCTAAATGTTGGTCCTTTTTTTCAAGGAAGAGAGTATAGTTAAAGGAAGAGAGTTGAATAATGATTACAGTGTGGACTGTTGTGGTTTGGATAAATTGAAAATTGTTAGTGTGGAAGAAAGAAAAAATACGAGTAAATAAAAAAAGAGAAGAGAAGAGAATATAAGCTTTTTTGTCACTTGTTGTGCTCTGGACTTTTGCAGATGTTCATTTCATTGTCATTTCAACAGCTCATATTGTACTCCCTTCCTCTCATATTATTTTTTTCATTAGATAATTGATGCGGTTTTTAAAAAAAAAATATTATATGAATTAAAAGTATGAAATAGAATGAGTAAAAAATGAATAGATTAGAGAGAATGTAAATATGAGAAATTTTTTTATTTATTTAAGGCAATGAGTTTTTTTTTTAAATATCAAAAAAAGAAATGAAAAATATGTGACCGAGAAAGCATATATATATATATATAATTTTTTTTTTATGAAACTATTGTTTGATTAGGTTACTTACGGTTGTGTTGTGTCACAAACTCACACACATGATATGCGTATATTTTGAGGTTTGTGCTTCAACAATGTTATTATGCAACTCTCTTGGTATGTAAAATCTATCATAATAGTTGGTTTATATCCTCAACACACAATTAGTTAGGAAATTTTTTTCTTCGCTAAATTATACATTTTTATCATTAAATAAATTAGGAATAAGACAAATAAGGAATAAGACAAAATAAACTTAAAACAAAAACAAAAAATACTCATTTAAAATTTAAAAAAAATAGAAATTCCAAATTCATATTAAATTAAAATTAAAATTAAAAAATTAACTCATTTAAAATTAAAAATTCATATGTACAAATTAAAAATTATTGAAATACGTTAGAAAATTTGAGGAGAATCGAATTGAGACACGGAATAAATTTCCATCGGGACGACGGGCGTAAAGCTAGTAGATATATAATTTGGAAAATTTAAAAGAGAATGGTAGTATGTAAAATAGATATATAATTTGAAAAATGTAAAAGAGAATGTGCCTCAATATAAGATTTGTATATTGGTAGTGAGTATGTATATTGACAGTAGATTTGTGAGTTGGTAGAAATAGAGTTTTAATAGATGTGTTATAGATTTGAAGTTTCAGAAGATGTGTTTGTAAAATAGAACCAATTTGAAGACTGCATTAGAGCAAACATTTATTTATATGGATTTTTATCTTTACTGTCTTATATAGGATTTTAATGCAAATTTTATCTTTTAAATACTCCCATTATGCTCTAACAAGTACATACAGTAGTGTTTTGTCTTAGATAGATTTAGGCTCTGTTCTTTTGACATTAATTTAAAGTCAGTTCAAGTCAACAGATAAATATTCACTTTTTTAAAATTATTTTAAAGTGTAATAAGATTTGAAATTATGAGTATAAATTTAAAAGTTATTCATTATTATTAAAACTATTTTTGAAATAAAAAATAATAATTAAATATAATTTATTAATTATTTTTCAATTTTCAATTTTCAATTTAATTTAATTAATTTTAGTTCAGTTCAAAAAAATAGACCCTTAATATTAATTTACTGATGTTTTTTTAATTGAGGAGAAGGTGTCGAGAAAGTAAGGAAATGGGTGTGTGTCGTGCGTGTTAAGGTGTTTGTTGAGGTGTCTGGAAAAGGTGAAAGGGGTTTGGTTGAGGTGGGAAAAGCAGATGTAAAGTAGAGAAGATGAAGAATGGGGACTGAGAGATGAGGAGAAACAAGAACATGTCATGTTGGGTCCCACTACTAAAACCCCACTAACCAAGTAGGAAGTTGTGTATGAGGCTGTGAGCTGCTGACCTGATTCTGCGTGTGTATGATTTGAATATAAAAACTTGCTTTTCACAAGGTTGGTCATTGAGACATTGACTTATTGGCTACGAGGTTTGACCTTCTTTGACTCTTGTCTAGTGTAGTGTAGCCTAATAAATGTTGCTATAGCCAGTCTATTTGTAGACCTGTAGTTGTGAACGGATTTATTGCTGAGGGGTGCGCTGAAGATGATTTATGGTATGGGGGCAGGGGCTCCTAGGTGCTTGCTTACTGAGTAAATCAGTCGGTGAGCTTTTGACTATTCCAATTTCAATACTTAAGCATTAAGGAATGTATGCTGAGTATGACAACCTATTCTCATCCTCTCTGTTCGGATGGTCTGTCCTTCGCAAAGTGACAAAGCAGTTTGATCAGCAACTAAGCAACCAAGAAACAGATTGGATTTTAAAGGACCTTTTACAAAGTTTAGGCAGATGTCAGATGTGTTGTACATATGTAAATGTAATGGACTAATAATAACCACATAAACCCATTTGGAACATTTCATTGTGAAACAGATACTCATTTAGATTTGTCACGTTATTGAAATGAGAATCTGAATCTCATCAAAACCGAATTATATGACGATTATGTTAATATTATGCTACTGCCACAGGTGATGTCAGTAAACAAAAATCAAATGCCAACAGATTACAGAAACAGGATCTTCGTAGAAATTTTCTAATAAATATCCGGGATCGGAACAACAAACCTGAAACTGAAAGCATATGATGCAGGAAGAGGGTTAGGTTCCATCGACCCCCAATTCAACAAACAAACATCCACAGCACCTGATATGTATAAGTTCAAGTTTCGTCAATTCTCGTCAGAACTAGCCTCGCTACTGCTGTAGTCGCTGCTGTCATCATCCTGATCAATATCCAGCTGAACATGTCTAACTTGGATTGGATCAGGAGCCTTGTGCAATCCTGGTTGTGGCATAGTTCGAATTTGCTGTTCTTCAGTGCGAACATGTATGGGCGGCAAGGTAATCGGATCTCCTGGTTTCCAGCCAGGAGGAGGCAGTGGTATATCTGTTGGCAAATCCACAGGCATTCCAGGTTTCCAGCCTGCTGGGATTGTAAGGTTAGGAGGCATAAGCCCTTGGATTCCAGGCAGACCAGCAAGTGGATCAATAAGTGCTGGAGGCTCGATAAGGGATTCAATTGCTTTTTCCTCCGCTGTCTTGGAAATACCAACATCAAGATCAGCAAAGTCGTAGAGCTTAGAAGACCGCATCTGTTCATCTTGCGGGGCAGGAGGCAATGCACCCCTAAGTGGAGCCTGTCCAGCCCCATATTCAGGCGGCGCAAAAGTTGTGTAACTAATCTTATGTGCGTATGACAATAAATCTGATAGATTCACCCGAGAAGCAATAGTCGTGGAGGAAGATTCATCAATATCATTATCATCATCATCTGATTTCAACCTTTTTGGCTGGCGATAATGAGAATAATCATCCACAAGCATATCAAGAACCCTCTCGGCTTCTTTGAGTTTGTTGGCAAAAGCACGCATCACAGAATCTTTAGACGAAATTTCACGGCTCACCTTCCGTTTAGCATCCTGAAGATCCAGAATTACTTGAAGTTCTGCAACAGCCTCAAAAAGTTGTGCTTGAAGCGAAGTGAAAAGTGCAAGGATCTCTTTGGTGGTAGCAGTAGATTCAAGCGGAGGTGGAGACACTAACTGAGTTTGAGAAGAAAGAAAAGTAGGCAGGGAGCCACGGAAAGCATTAAGCCAAACAGATCTCTTGGAAGAAACTTCAAAGAGTCTAGATGCGAGTACAGCCATCTGAAGAAGAAGGGTTTGGGCTCTGGCAAAGGGTGGCAAAAGAGACAAAAGGGCAGTAGAGGTAGTTGGAGTACTAGAGATATTATTCTGCTGATGCGACTGCTGTGTTTGCTGAACCTGAGATGACAACTTTGGAGTGCCAGAGCTTTGGATAGAGGGTGAAGTTGGATTAGATAGACCAATACGTGCTGGCGACTGACCAATCTGGTGAGGAACACTCTGAAGCATCTTTTATACACTTCAGATATCCTGAAAGCATGAATAAAAGAAACTCGATAGCTGAACGCGAAATCTATGGAAAAATGAAAGGAACACACAAAACTGACAGGTGAGGGACACCCCCTTCATTATCTATCCAATTTCCAAAACTCGATAGATTCAAGCAAGATGGCGTAATTTTCACTTCAACAAGCCAGAATCACCAAAAACAAAAACAAAAAATCCCAAACCTCGGCAAAATATCAACAAAAGTTACAAAACAGATAAACCTTCTCATAAAACTGAAGAACAACAAGGAATCAAACGAAAGAAAACAACGCAATTTCAACTTATCCAAATGACTCTGTAGGTATGTTTATCATTTCCTAGCCCCAAATTCTATCTCTCCTTTAAATTTTGCACTCGTCAGAAACTGTCAAGCACTTGACAAAACAAATCCAGCTAAAATGAGAATTCCTACACATTCAATTCAGACCACCAACAAACCGCCGAAAAAGAAAAACAGTTGCAGAAAAAAGTAGAACACAACTGCTACAAACCCTAACACCTTGCAGTAGCCAAAATTACAAAATCGACAGGACCCATCGAATTCATAACCAGAGGAATCGATTCATAGCGAAAATTACAAACCCTAGACACGGCCATAGTCTCCAATTCCAGCACATAACGTCATACCCTACCAAAGCATAGAATAAAAAACCCCAAATATGAAGCCCTAATCAGCCCAACCAACAAAGAAGTTACCTCGAATCGATTAATTCAAACAAAGCCGACTATGAGATATCACACGAATCGCGAGGTCGGAAACCGATGACCACGACGGATGATGCAGTCGTGAAGAAAAACGGCAGTCGAAAACTCGCTTCTTCGTTTTTTTGTTTTAGGCATTTAACCGCTGCACTGTTCTCCGCTAAATTAATTTCTTTTTCAATTTAAATATAAATAGTTAAATTAATCTTCATACCAAATTAAAAGAAAAATTATCTTTTAAATCATCAAATTCTCAATTTTACTTGATTTTTTTAATTGAAGATTTAAATAGTCAAAAATTAAAAAATTGATGATTTGAAAAACAGTATTCCCAAATTAAAACTCCTATTTTTCAAGATTGATTTCTTTTTCAATTTAATAAAATAGAGTGCAAGCATGTGTATGAGAGTTGCTTACGAAGGAGTTTTTCGCTTTCTCTAGGTGCGGGATCTTGCTCAAAGAATGGAATTCGAGGTTTCGTCCCACTTTGACGGTTGGAATGGAGGAGCTAAGGTCGGTTAAGCCACAACAGTGGCTCTCTGGTTTAGCAGCAGAAGTTATCATGAAAGAGATTAGGGCTCAGGGAGAAGCGCGAGTAAGCATTCTAGTGAATGTTGTTTCTACTTCATGGAGTGATATTTGGACCACAACGATACCAACGTTTTTTTTCTGCGCTCCGCATGAACCCGGCGGTGTATCGTTTGACTCTCAAATATCGGGCAGAATGTGTTCGTGTTTGCTCGGGCGTGTACATCCTGTAGAGGGTTGCAGATTTCAAACACAGTTGGTGATCACGATTATCATTATCCTGGTGGGAGAATGAGGATTAGAAGACATAACGCAATGCGAGACGCATTGTTCACTTTTTTTAGGGAGGTCAACATCAGACCTATGCTAGAGGTGGCTGGCCTTCTTGATGGCTGGGAGAAGCCCGCAGACATATTAATGTCTGCTTGGGACGAAGATAAGGATCTTTATGTGGATGTGTACATCGTGTCTCCTTTCGTGGTAGAAGCATTAGCATTTGAGTCAGGGGAGGCAGCTAGGAGAGTAGAAGAAATGAAGGTTTCTAGGTATGAGGCCAGTTGTTAAGCTAACAGTCTTATTTTTGCGTCTTTTATTATGGAGTCCTTTGGAGGTTTTGGAGGAAGAGCGGAACGATTAATCAGGACATTAGTTGCTAGGTGGGCTGAAGCCAAGGGTATGGAGCCCCCAGCGGCTCTCTCTATCTTAAGATAAAATTTATCTTTTGTCTCGCAGAAGGCCTTAGCGGATGAATTCTCGATACGAAATAACTAGATTGTCTATTTTATTTCATGTAATTATCTCTTTGAGTTATAATAAATTCATTGTCATTTAAAACTTTATAAATAAATCTTCATGTAAAATACTTACCCTTTCTGTTCTCTTTTATTCTCCTACTTTCATTTTCTGCCTTCATATTTTCTTAATGATAATTAATTATCTTTCACATTACACGCTCTTTTCAACTTAACATAACACTCACTTTTATTCTATTTTACTCCCACACTCTCATTATTAATTATTCCTTAATTAGCCATTCAACTCCACAAGTCCCACTCAAACACACACGCCCTATTCACATACCAACCCAATTGTAGAGAACCAATTTTGCAACAAAATAAAATATTATTTTTTTATACTTTAATATCATATTTAGTTAATCCGTAACACACTTGATGAAACAACATTTACATTATTTTCTCATTGTTTACAATAATTAAATAATATTGTTACTATTGTTATAATGTTCATTTTCATTACCAATTTTATATTTCTAATAAAAACGCACAAACATATTTTATGCATAAGTTAGAATAATTCATGAATATGGAAGAGATAAAGTAAATTTTTATCATATAGTAGTGCGCTCTCGTCGTCCGATGATAATTTTTTTCTATTTCTCCATTTGATTTATCTAAAAATGCTAAATGTTCCCGCTCAATTTTTAATTTTTATTTAATGGGCCGGATCGGATCCGTTATTTTTAATTTTAATGACATATTTATAATTAACAGTGAAAGGAGAGGCATTTTGCGAAACTCATATTTGATGATTCATCCGTTTACATATTCTTTTATAAATATAGATAGTGTGAAAATAACTGACCCATTGATAAAAAATAAATCAATGGATCAGATTAGAAGATTAAAAAATAATTGTTCAAATAAAAAAAATGAATGCCTTCTACAACCAAAATGTAAGGATCTTTTATATTATTTGCATGGTCATCTGATTTCACTTTCATCCGTGCCTTGGTATATTTTGCCCAGAATAAATTTGAATTAGATTGGTCATAAAAGTTTGATGCTGAATAATTTACTCAACGCAAATGCTATTTTTGTTTTTTCGCGCAGACACTGCGACCAGCTTTTTCGCCAACAGCACACATTCATGAATAATGCCTGTCAAAGACATCAAATGTTTGCATCCGCACCACAGCTGACAGTGTGAACTATATCATCTCTAGTGAGATACATAAGTCTCATGAGCCTATTATCAGGATCTGTATACAGCTAAACAAGTCAGGCAATACAGTACCCATAAGATAGCCCCACATTCCAGCACTGTGCTGCAGAGCCTGCGCATCAATTTACAAGTTAGATAGAGATGCGCAACATATAAATCTGCTGCTATGTCGATCAATGAATGAAGTATTGAAACAAGGCAGGGTATATGACACTTGTTAAAGACTGCATAGGATGATATCTGTGATTTACCTTTATAGCCAGGTGATCTTTGTTCTTTATCTAATCTGATTTTTTCAGTAGACTTAGTAACACCCCAGATGATAGAGTAGCAGCTACGAATCCAAGGGATACCTCAGTAGACACATGATACCCTGCCCAAGATATATTAACTTTGGAGCTGACAGGACACCCAGAACAACAACAATCACTTTATCTTAGTAACATTGTTGTATCAAGTTCTACTCACCGAAGAAATCTAAGATCATCTTGGACCCAATAAATCCAAGGACAATGCCAATGGCAGGCTGTTATGAGAACAAGAAAAGAAACAATAGTAGATATTGGGTAAATAGTTTACCTTTTATAAAAAAGAACAGCTTTCACAAATCCATAAATATAATGGTATATTTATATTCACCTGCAAGTACTCCAAATCAGACATACCCTCAGATATCAATGTATACAGTGACCTCAAACCTGCATTCTCAAACATACACGCTTAATGTCGAGAAACAATGTGAATGGCCCTTGACCCGTACCTCTAAATGCTTCAGAAAAGCTTATAGAAAGGATAATTGATATCAAAATTAGTTGTAGAAAATGTGAGCTTTGAAAAACAATATTACAGTGTACCACCCTTCACTAACAATAATGGGTTAACTTTACAAGGCCATATGAGCAATGAACTGACAACCGAAGAGTATTTGAACAAGACCCATTACATTCCCAAGATTAAAATATATTCCTTCACGGAGCACTGATAGTAGTTATATGGCATGTTTCAGAAATGACATTACCTAAGATAGCAAAGAGATTAGACGTGAACACAATAAAGGGATCTCTGGTAACACCGAAGACTGCCGGTATCGAATCTACCTGAAAAAGAAGGATATTCTTTCATGCAATGAGTGACCTGTTTGCAGAAACCTTTGCGAGGCTGAAATGACAGAGAAAATTTTGTACCGCAAACGCAATATCACTGAGTTCAATGACAGCTACTGTGAGAAGTAAAGGCGTGGCCTGTCCAAAATGTTTATGCCTGTTAGAAATCAAGTTCCAATCAAGACCACAAGCGAAAAATTGATTCAAATTATGTGTTAGGGCGCAACTGTAGTCTGCTCTTTTTTACCCTAGATTGTAGAACAGTCACATTATAGAAGAAATAACAGGATATTTCCGCAACAATAATGGCAGTTTAAATGAAATCTTACCTTCCTTATTCCGTTCTGGATTGTGAAGAACCGATTTCCATCATAGTAATCTAAAAAGGGAGAGATAAAAATCAATCAGAAGTCAAATGAACGATGTGCTAACAAAATTTACTAAGTAGCTTGACAATGCTTCTTGTCAGTACGTACTGCGTACAACAATTTTGGACAGATTTCATGCATAAAACTAAATATATCCAGATAAAAAAAAACTTCAAAAAATAGAATACAATGAAGCAAAACAGCAAACTATAATGAAACAGTTAAAGACCAACAACAAATGTTGGTACTTCAAAACAATCCGAGTGTTCATATATAAACTGTTTTCCTGTGAAGGAGAGTCAAAATGTTAACAGTGTTTTTATAAAGGAAATTGAAATATCGTTCAAACATAAGGCAAAAAGCCTACAAAGAACAGGAGATCGGAGGTGATGGCACCCAGCTCTGATCTAAAATAAAGTTACGAGATGGAAAAGGGAGAGATCTACCTGTAACAGGAATGAACTTTTGACATGTTTTGACAATGAAGTTCTCTGACAAGTCCGTATCATCTTCTTCATTAGTAAATAACTGTAATGGAACAGAAAAAATAACATTATCAAAATCACTGAGATAAAATGATGAGGTGAGATTGTGTGCGAAAAAGGAGAAAAATATCATCAATTTTCATATGAAAGGACGCAAAACACTGAACATACTAGAACCTGTATTCATTTGAGAAGTTAGGTGCAAAAATTCAAGACTGACAAGTGTAGGACATGAAGTTTGGATGATTTGCACCTTGAAAGCAGAGTATAACAGTACACCCGCAAGTAATAAGTTAACCGCATCAAACCTCTGACAAAAAGAAAAAGGCCATGAGAGAATTGATCAACAACCGCGAAATAGATGGATAAATAGAAAATGAAAGTAGTCAAATATGAGAGCACAAAGAACCTGAAGAGTTGCTGTTCCAATAAGTATCAAAGACAAGCGGAAGACAACGGCACCAGCAATACCATATGACAGTACACGATTCTGAGGGTTGGATTTAAAACTGTTTTACTCAAATGTGTGATTTCTTGGAGACAGTGGTAGGGAATTACGGAGATGCTTTTGTCTGTTCAAAACTACATCAATGTGTAACTTAATCCAACCATAACATAAATGGTACCTGGTACATCATTGGCACTTTGAAGAATTTGAAAATCAGTACAAACACAAACAAGTTGTCCACAGACAAACTCTGCTCGAGTAAATACCTGAAACGATTGAAAAGGAAATAGAGACATTAACTTCGATAATAATTAAAAAAACATACAAAGCAGGCCGCAAAGGTGTTGCCCATTCAATAAAATGAATAACTAGCTGACAACTCCAAGTATCTTCACGAGCTGTTAGGAATGTTAAAGAAAAAAATCAAGCACAAAAGCCAGTTTGCTCTGATATCTTATTTTTCATTGTAAGGATCTGTGGATAAAGCAATACAACTAATGGTAAAATACAAAATCTTATTTTAAATCTGCCAGCCTTTTCAGCAGGCTTGAATCGCACTTATCATACCCAGCAAAGAACTCGGTAGACTTTTCAATTCCATCCTCCAGACCAATTCCAACACCAAATGCCACTGCCGTGGACACCTAGATAGTCAATAAATGGTACAAGAATTCACATGACGTACACTACCAGTCACAGATGTCTACTACATAAATCTTTAACAATCAAGTACTATCAAATCTCACCCAAAAGGCAACCGTCTTAACAGATGATGCATACTTTTCACGAGCTACAGCTTTTTCTTGTTCATTATCTAACAGCATTTGGGAGCGGAAACTCTCATTTTCATTAATATCACTGCATGATTCCACGCTTTCATCTTCAAAAATGAAACACCATTCTCACTCCAGTGCATAAACCTTGGATAATTTGTCCTATCCAAATACCATAAACTTTATGCGAACAACTGCATACTGCAATTATACCTGAAGTGGATAACTCATCTTCATTTGTAATCCTTTGTGAGCAAGCTATTGATAAACGACGCAGCCCTAGCCTAGATGATCTCACTGCAAACACAATATAAATCAATAAAACAATAAAATACAATTCAAGAAATGAAAGTGAACATAACTGACCGGAAACAAGAGGCCAACGAGAATTTGACAAGCGAAGTCCGGTGAATTTTGGGATATGAAATTGCGCCAAATTCATTGACGCGTCTGATTCTGTGACTAGTAAACTAGAGCCATTGCGTATGACCGAAACTAATTCCATACCTCCAAATCCAATTAAAAAAAAACTAAAAAATTAGAATTGAGAAGATGAGAGATCGATTCAACTTTTTCTTACTCTTATCGTATCGTCAGATTCCCAGTTTTCAACTATGGAGTCCGATCTCCGCCTGTTCAAAACGCCCGCGTTTTGGTATTTTTCGGACGAAACGACGTCGGTAAATGGAAAAGATTCTATGGGCCTTGGGCCTATGGAAAGCCCAACAGAAGGTTTCGAGATCGGATGACAACCACCACACAACAACTTCGCGACGTCTCAACTCACAATTTTGGTCTCAAGCGAAACCTAATCGACGACAGAGGCTCTCTTAGCATCGATATCGGAAACCATGGCGACTGAAACCGCGAAAGTTAACAAGGAGAACGATGTGTCGGCGCCGAACCCTAAAAAAACCCTAGATTCAACTGACGAGCCGGCAGTTGTAGAAAATCCTTCCGATGGAGTTCAGGTCGATGGATCTACGAACGCTGAAGCTAAGGATGGTTCTACGGCGACGAACAACGAGACGGTTACTGATGTTCAGAGGAAGATGAAGCGAGCTGAGAGGTTTGGAATGCCGGTGAAGCTTTCTGAGGAGGAGAAGCGTAATTCTCGTGCTGAAAGGTTTGTATTTTTAGTGATTATTTTGATTTTTTGAATCAATTTTTTTATATATTACATTTGAGGTTTGATCATGTGGATTGAAGATGGGGCTTAAATTTGGCTTATTTATATGTGACTGGAGATTTTTGTGAACCAGTAAAAGTGGTGTGTAGATATGATTCAGGGGTAGTTGGGAAGCCTAGCTGATATTCGTACCCTGACATATTTTTTCAATGGTGTCTGAGTGGTGATTTTATAGACTGTTGAAAAGAATGCCATCATCTGTTGAATAATTCCGGTGACGATATCAAGATACCTGATGTTAGCCAATATATATATATAGGGTCGCTGGTTATGTGCTCTTTTAATGTTGTTTTGTTATCATAGCTAGGGGTGGGCGCAGTGTGGTTTGGTGCGGGTTAGAGATACGGTGCTGTTTTTAAAAAGAATACCGGTTCCGCACCATTTAAATGTGGTGCTGTTTTTAAAATTTTATTTTCTACTTTGATGTGGTGCGGTTATCGAACTTGTTTTTGCGGTTTGGTGCGGTCGGTTCCCGAATATGGTGCGGTTTTTGCCCACCCCTATCATAGCAGTGTTATATTTTTTGTGGAATTATGTCTGTGAGGAAAATTAGACAACTGGTGTTTCTGATGATGACCCTAAATCATTCTGTTCCAGATTTGGTTCAGCAGTGAACTCAAATGAAAGTGATGCTGTGAAAAGCTCCGAGGACCAGAAGAGAAAAGCCAGAGCTGAAAGGTTCTTTCATGTTCATATTTTTTGTATTATCAATAAGGGTTAGAAAGCTATACAACCTTGAGTGTTTTGCTGATATTATTGTATATGCTCTACAAAAGATTTGGGATATCCGTGGAGACAATTTCAGATGAGGAGGTGAAAAAGAAAGCACGACTTGCCAAGTTCAGTACAGTTTCAAAGGTTGACAATGTTGAAGATGATAAGAGGAAAGCACGTGCAATGAGGTATTTTAGAAACACAGATAATAGTTGATCTGACCCTCGTGTTGTGTCTTTAACTAAAATGCTGTGCCTGGTGGGCTAATAAATTAATAGTTCGACCTGCAGCTATCATTATTGTATATACTTATATATGAGCCATGTTTATCAGATTTGCGCAACCATCCAATGGCGGTGTGTCAAAGGTGAATGACAAGGAAAAACCTGAACCGGTACTGGCTTAACCATTCTCATTGATGCTCGTGAAGTAGTTATTCACTTATTTGGTTTGTTTTCATATTGCTTACATGTTTTCTTTGGATATTCCATTAGAATATTGCCGTGAAAGGCGATGCAGGCGGTGCAGCTTGATTGAAACATTCTGATCCGGTTTGTGTTTGGTTCTCAGTTCAGAGGTGCGTAATCGCAGACTTGATATTTTAGTGTTGACATGTTTCTTACTTATTTCTTCTCTCTTTTTACAGGCGTAGTGCACATTTTGATTCTCTCTCTTTGAGCTGCATCTTCCTGTGTAGATGTTGAACCCAAAATGCATTCTGGAGTAGCATGTAGGATTTTCAGTTGCCTTTTAGTTTAACTTTTTGAACGGTAAGTCAGATGTGCAATTTGTGGTTGGTATCTTGTGTTGTTAGTTCTAAAAGTCATCATAATCATCATTCATCAGAAATTCTGGAGCAAATAGTAACAGTAAAATTGAAACCTAAATGTTTTGAATGTTTTGAAGTGACTGCAAATTGAATGTGTGCTATGCTTTGATTCAGTACTGCAATTGTTTGTTATTGCATAAACCACGCTAAGACGTCATACTCCAAATATCTAAATTGCATACCATTGCATGTGGTGACCGATGACCGTGTATGCTTTAGCATTAATCTTTTACAATGATACTTGTAGTGGTATGCCATGCTCTTAAATGTTGATTTGATTTCGAATGAGGGGGTCATTATTATTTTGATTAAATGAGTTTCAGCTACTTGTTTTATGATTTCTGCTTTCATGACAAATAGTAGGGCTCCAGAATTTCTGATGGTTGGGTTGGCTTTTTGAACGTAAGCACTTGATGCCGCTGCGAACTGTGCATGCTGATAGGTAGATAGGTAGTAGTTACTGTCAGTCCATGAAGGCTGGTTCTGGCCACTTAGTTTTATGTGAACCTCTGTAGTATGGCTTGGAGGACAATGTGTGTCATGTAAAACCAGCACTTTAATTCGTGCCATACACCATCGTTGTCCATGCTTATGGTTTACATTATACTTCTGAGAGTTGTCCGCAGCTATAGTGACTACAATGGAGCTAGATCTTGTTGTGTAAAAGTAATAACGATAGCTTATTTCGATCCTAAGTTTTAACTGATAACTATTTGAAAAGGCAGCATCAACAACAACAATAAGTTATCCATCCCTGCAATACAGAAATTTCACAACCTGAGTGGGATTTAGAACAACAGTGCCAGTATTGTTGTTGTCCTTGTCCATCTTCCTTCGTTCCAGGGAAACCTAGATTAATATTTAGGAAGCTTGGTGAAGTCTGTTAGGCATATTCTTCTTTAAGATGGTTAGGCTGGTTGTGTATAATGCCAGCTTTGTATCTGGTGTGTACCACAATCATCCTCTGAGAACACGACTAGCCACGTTTACAATCTTCATGCCTTTTATTATGTTCACAACCATGAAATTATCCCAAACCTCTGGCCCAGTCGAGAAATCTAGTTCACAGTGGTCTTATCTTATGATCTTGCTTTGCTGACTCATAAGCAAAGATGTTTCTACTTGAAGATGTCGACACAATCAGTAATGTATGTATATATATGATTAAGACACTAGCAGGTCCACATACCTCCTTACCCCACACCACCTCATCATCATTTGTTTTCCCCATTGGATCCTCCTTTTTCCACCACCACTCCCCACAGCCGCTGGATCTCTCCATACACGTCATCTGATGGCAGACGGAACCGGCAGCAAGGGCAAGTGTTCCTGTTCCTCACCCACTTTAGAATGCACATCCAATGGAACAAGTGCTGGCATGGCAGTTTGCAAACATCCCTTCCTTCACTCATTTCCTCTCTGCATATCACACATTCCAGTGTCTCCTCCCTCGTACTTGCTAGAGATGATCCTTTGATGGTAACTGAAGGCAGAGCGACAACAGCCGCTCTTGAAGCAGCCACCTCGACGCATTGATCACTGCTTGCTTGTCTTGTTAGCTTAAGGCATCTGGCCACCATACCTACATATTTGACTAGAATTGCACCATTGTTGACCCACATGCCTGACATATTGAACATGGTGCTCAGCATGTGTTTGATGAGCAAGGAACGCCAGTCTGACTGTGGGGCTTGCAAGGCTTGGGGATCATTTTGATGAAGCTCGCATAAAAGTAGGAGGATCAAAACCGAGTCTTGTTCCTGTAGCCTGAGAGAGTAGAGCATAGGAGGCGGTGGCAGTGAGGTGGTAAATGCTGCAGTGAGGTGACGGAGGCAAAAGAGGAGGTATCGGGAGAGGAGGATTGACTTTTGTGGGAGCGAGATGGAGTGGAGATGGACGAGGGTTTGTGAGAAGAGAACTGGGGACAGGAGGACAGATAGGCGCCGGAGATGGTGTTGGAACTGAGTTGAGATGGTATGAGTTAGATGGGATAGTTGGTGTTGCGTTAGTGTTGAGAGAGCTGAGATGATGGTGGTTTCAATGGTGGCATGTTGGTCTCTTGTCATGGAGTTGGGTTGCCTTCCAAGCTAATATGCCCTGAAAAGAAGAGGACTTGCATCAAATGAGGATATATGTAGGGCCTTATAAAGGAATTCACTTACACTAGGAAAGAGTGATAATCCTCTAATTCATTTTTGGGTACCAAAATGCATCTTTTTTTATAAAAAAAATTAAGATAAAAATGAACCAAAGTGTATTTAGTGATCCTTTAACAAAATTGCAAATATGCTTTTTCACATAAAAAAATATTTAGGATCTAAAATTCTTTGTAATTTATTTATTATATAATATAATATGGGGTAAAAAAATCCATCATCAAATAGATAATGCATAAATTGCTTCTGCCATTTACAAATCATTACAATTAAATGTCATTATCTAATAGCAACTTCAACAATCGTCACTAAAAGCAACATTAGTCATTAAAATCATCACCCATTCATCGACGAAAAATTTAACTGTCGTCAATAATAGCATCACCCAATCAGCGACGAAACATTAATAGTCGTCGTTAAAATCTTATGACCTCCTTTTCACCATCACCCATTCAGCGACGAAATTTTACCAGTCGTTGCTAAAACCTTATGATCTCCTTTTCACCATCAGCGACGAAACTTTAACAGTCGTCGCTAAAACAAATCTATTTTGTAACACATCAGTCGTTTTTAAAACTCATTCCCCTTTCCGAAGGTTCAAAAATAGAGCATCGGAGAAAATGAGTGAAGAATCGAAGAACAGAGCATCAGAGATGATGGAAAGTGGAGCGAGAAACGTTGGGAAGTTTGAGGGAAATCGAATGGAGACATCGGAATCGAAAACACCGAATTTGGAGGAGATATCGGAATCGAAGACACCGAATTTGTCATTCATAAATTAAAAATTTTAAACCAACGGGCAACTAATGCTAACACATACTTCTCTCTATACTGACTCATATCGTCTACATCCACATGATGTATTTTCCTTATCTATAGAAACCATTTATAAGCATATAAATCCATGAGGTAGAATTTAAGGCACAATCAAATCAATGATAAGTCCACATAGCAAGATAATCCCTGATATGGTGGAGATCAAAGTGGGAAATAGCGTAGTTTGTTGTTGACTAGAATATTAAGGCAAGAAAACATAGAACAAACCAGAACTGCTTCACATACTTTTGTTAAGGAGCTTTTTTAACCTAGTGCTGGCCATGTGGGAGACTTTACCAATTGGAAATGTACATGGTTTAGGTCATGTTTGTCAGCAAGTTTGTGTCCAGTTCATAGTTCATCCGCATTCCATATCCTTCCTTTCTTCGTTTCACTTATCTTCAGAAATAGTCCTGGTAAAGTCGAATGATTGTTAGGCAATCAAACAAGGAGAAGATGAGCAAGGAAATAAAGACACGAATACAAATTGGGCGTCTCCTTACGTTTGTCCCCTTTAAATTATTAGAAATGAAGCGACAAAGTTGGTGTGTATATGGAGACATGAGTACATGACTAATATCAATAACTTAGTAACAGGAATAAATGCTGCCCTGTGAAATAAATTACAGGAAAAAGGTTGGATTTTTGCTCTCTCGTCAATTGAGGTAAAAATAAATAAACCCCGGTTTTCTTTCATCCAGCAGTGCTAGCCTTGCATTACATGTTACTTTACTCATGTAGAAATAAAGACTAATCCCGGTAATTGGATCGCAATCATCTAAAATACTACTAGTAAAATTGGCAGGGTTACGGTATGTTTGTGCTTCAGCAGACATACTTTTCTTCAGTATCAAGGAACGCACAAGAATTTACACAAACTTTTTAATATGGTAAATAAGTGAATGCACACCACTTCAGTAGTATGAAAATGCAATGAGCATAGAGAAAGAACAGACAAACAATTCACCATATTTTCTTGATAAAAGATCTATGAATTGAATCAATCAAAAGCTGTACTATGTGCACACACTTTGGTAATTCTAAATCTTTTCAAACAAATCTTGGATCCTACAAAGTTTACACATCAAAAGTATTTATAATTAATCATAATTAAAGAAATGAATGTTCCATTCTAGCCTCACTCCCAATTTTATGTGAGATGTGTGTAGATCTCAAAGTTAGGGAATAAAAGATAAACAATAAAAAGTCACATAAAGTCGAAAAGCAGATGAATAAAGAGACTGACTTTTGCAAGGCTGTCAGGCCTCCAGCACAGCCTCAGAAATTCAGGCACGCCAGTATCTTTTAGGCACATTAGCTCCGGGAGTTTGGCTCAAGAATCTACCAATTATAAATCACATGTGTGGAATTTCAAGCCTATGGTTCAAAGGTTTGAAGCTTCCAGTTTTTGCCTTCCTGGGATGTCGGCAAAATAAACAAAATTGCATATTAGTATCACTTGCATGGCATTAAGACGCCTTAAATTGCCTTACAATTGAATATACCAGCGATTCTAAGTGAATCTCTGATTTTAAAAAATATTGTATCACCTTTTGGCACGAAATGGCCATGGTACGTGCTGTTAGAACCCAGACTCTCTTATCCTTGAACTTCCCTGTGCTACTGACAAAATTGCCACCAATGTTGCTAAAATAATTGATTCTTTACCTTAAGCTTTCCAATTTTGACGATCCAAGCTCCTTCTCAACATATCAGAATGTGATTAATTTACTGTAGTCAGCACTGTGTTAATGTTGCCAAGCCCCCA
>JAWWMW010001960.1:0-22980 GCA_035048345.1 Echeveria elegans
TCCTTATTTACACTACATGTCATCCATCACTATTCATCCGTATTTGACTGTATTTGACCAACTGATCGTATTTGGCTATATTTGATTGTATTTGATCGTATTTGATCAGGTAGATTTCAAAAAAAATTATAAAATTAAGAATTTAAAAAAATTATAAAATTATAAATTGAAAAATTATAAATTATAAATGAAGTGATAATGTTGTAAAGTTTAATTAAATCGAATGAAGACATCGAAAAATTTCCGCCGCGACAACGAGAGTGCAACTAATGTAATCATGGTTTAATGTTTAACCGGGGTGTGAAAACGATATTACGGAAAACTCCCATGAGTTCCATAATTTACAATTTAGTGTCAACTTGAAAACATTATTTGCAGAGAGGTCGTTAGGTGCGGAAGAAGAAAGCTTAGCCGGCGATCTTCAGGTGACTTATACCATCACGTACGTACGATCATCTGCTGCCATGGTTGACTTTGACTTCGAAAATTGATTTTAGTAGGCAGTTATTTCCGCCCAGTTGGTGCAAATTACAAACGTCATTTTGGATGAAATTACAAACCTAGGTTGTTGAAGCTTGTTGTGAGACTGATTGAATTTAAAGTTTGTATGAAACAAATTAGGGATTTTATAAAAAAAAAATTGCGATTTAATTGTTGCAAGGTTGTTGGGAATCATGGATGGTAAGCAATCTTTCTTTGGATTAGCTCTATATAGGAATTGTGGTACAGGATGATAGGGTAGAAAAGTTCTGGCATTTGATTATAACTTCGTTTGTGTGTTTTACCGGCAATACCTTTGTTAATGTGAGTTCGTTTCTTGTGTAGTGATGAAAAACCGCTTTGTGGTTGTGGTTCGCTTGCATTTGCAAATGGAGATATTTTTGAAGGCTTGAGAGGGGTGACATTTCTTTTTGCTATTTAACTAAAAAGTAAAAACACACTGCTTGTCAGTTTAGTTTTTTTCCTCCCATCATTTTTTATTATCTTGACTAAGTTGCGTTCTGATGTTTATGATACATTTCTCTGCCTTGGTGTAGGGAAAAATTGCGATTGATCTTTATTGCCAAATGATTCTTACTTGTTGAGATTTTTTCTTCTGATTATTGGAAAGTTCGGTTGCCGGTGTATTCAAAGTTATATCAGAAATGTGTCATCAGAATTCATGTGTGCACTCACCTGCCGAGGAGGCGTCCGTTGCTGAAGAGAGCCTTATGATCTATTGTAAACCAGTTGAATTATACAATATTCTTCATTGCCGCTCATTGAAAAATGTAATCCTCTTTACTTATTCCTCATTGGATTAAAAAATTGCATCAGTATTGTGCCCAATAGTCATATATGGTGGAGTCCTCTGGCTTTATGTTCAAAATAATGCTTCATAAGGATGACGACATCGTAGAGTGCCACTGAAGTTATGATAGTTATAATCTTAATTTTTCTATTACAAATGCAGCGATAGATATGTGATAGTGATCATGATGAAAGCAGTAAATGTTTAGAATGTGTGAAGATCAGGCTTTATGTGGATGCTAACTGTTGATATTTATGAGTGGGGACTTATGAATATTTTATATACATTTTCAGCTTTATGAAGTTTACGCTGATCCATATTCCATTGCGAAACAAATGTGTTCTACCTTTTATTATTCAGTTGGAACGTGTTTATTATTTCTAATCTTTGAGTGGTTTATTCACGATGTAACTTTACTGTACCGCAGCCTTCATTTCTTCAGAGATGCCTGGGTTACAGAAGACAGGCGAAATGTACAAAGAGGTAATACACCACCACCTATATATGCTTAAGCTATCTTTCTTGTTGAATTTTATTGCAATTAGTTTTTCCCTTGGCCCCGTGGTCTATGATGCCGAAAATACTGTAATAGCTGGGAGTAGTTACTATTTACCATGTCCTGCACATTCAAATGTTTTATGGCACTGACTACTGAGGCTTAAGGGATGATGATCTAGGCATAGAATGGTAACAACAATTGTGTATTCGTTAGTGTATTTTTTAAAGAGTCATGAAAAGTTAAGGCCTCTAAAGTCTGGACTGAGCTCTATAAGAATAACTATTACGGAAGTGGTACACTAATATCAAACCGGGCATTATAGTTAAAACTACAAAATTTCCCCAGTCCAGGCCTTCTGCTGTCTGATGTTTTATGGAGCTCAAGAAAGCAGTATTGTAGATTTAATATCGATTGGTAGGGGAGGCGTTGTGACTTTATCACATCACATACAATCTTGCAAATTTGCTGTTCTTTTAGACTTTATATTAAAGTTTGAGTATTCTGATTGAGCAGTATTCAATTTTCAATGTGTTACTAGTTTGCCAAAGGCTGTTTTAGCCTAGTGATGTTGTTGTTGTTATTTAACCTTCAACGAGTTACTCTTCTTCTTGTTGATAAGCACAAATTTGTATGTATGAGCATGCTTTTCAACATCATTAATATCTAGCTATCATTACTAAAGTTCTGGTTTGAAAACTGTCTCCAACTCTTTATTAGCTGTATGTGTTTTGCTGTTTTCTGCAACAACAAAAAACTGTATTTATTATGTGTAGATGCTTTATTTGTATTGTCTGGCTGTCTCAGAACTTTAATTCTGGTAAGATAACTTCGGGCTTTTCATTATTTAGGTTGCAAATGAAATTTTCCATATCAGATCCATTGACTGAGGGCACGCCGGCTCTAAATCTTTCATCATTTTATCTCTTGGTTACGAAACCTGAATCTGATACTGAACATTTGGGGGTATTTCACGAATACTCAGTTTATGCTGCAATAATTTGAAATCATCTGCTGAATCTACTTTAGTGGTCTTATTTTTTTTTCTAGCTAAGTAAATGTTTTATAATCAGGAGCAAGATGCTGTAAATCATTTCCTCAGCAGAGCTTATAAGTTTGTCGTGAATGAAGGAGGAGATGAAGCCAAAGCATCTCTTGTTCTTCCAGAGATCAATGTGCTTTCCCGTAGTTTCAGCACTGGGAAACTTGCCCTCCTACTTATAAGCTGCGGTATTATTTTTTATAATCTATTCTTTAATAGTAATTTTGTGCTTCTACTCAGCTCAAAGCTCATTTGTAGTTAAGTCACTTAGACCAAAGAAGAAATTAATAGTATAATGGTCCGTCAACCATCGATTTGCAAGTGCATTCAAAATAATTTCATTTGCACATTCAAACATAATAGATTGCGATAATGTGCTACGACTCTAAACTGTAGGTGAAAATTAATTTGGTCAGCTCTAGTTTTTATTGATATGACTTCATTCAAACATACATTTTAAACACACCAATAAAAATTTACTGCTATTGATATTGATGCTCTGTGGTGTTTCTTGCAGAAGCCTATGATGGCTTCTGCTTGATGGGAAAGATAGAAATGGAGGCTGTATACTTGTCATTGAAGAGGTGTGTGAGCCTTATAATGGGCCACAGAACGGAGATGCAGCTCAACGTGAATCTGCACACGTGCACACTTAAGGTTTTTTTGTGTGTGTTTTTAAATGATATTTATGTATGCACTTCTTGAGAAGTAAATATTTATGTGTTGATGTGTCAACTTCATATTTATAAATTCGAAATGGAAGAAATGTTATATATATATATATATATTGCTGAAACCATGTCTGGTTCCCTGGTACAGCCATGTGAGCTCAAAGAGGGGACTAAATTGACATTTAACTTTCCAGAGAACTGCAAGATGGAGGTATGTTCACCAAAAAGAGACTGTTCTTTGTTTTTCGGTTTTCTACTGTGCATAAAATAACTCTGTATGGTGGTTTACAGCAAATAGAAGCCATGGTTGGTGTTTCAGAGGTCGGACCCGATAAAAGATCTGCCAGAGAATCAAAGTACCCAAATATTTCAGCATCACGATACACAAACATTATACGGTGTGTTTCGTAGTATTTCTTATGATCTATTCCTACCGCGCTAGCACCAAAAAAGGAGATGACAGGAATGTGTTACAGTTAATTTTGCATTTTACCCTAATTTTGTAATACTCTTACACCAAAACAGAATTAACATAGAGAAGGATCACGTCACGATATTAAACATTATAGGAAAACTATATTTGTTAGCTGTTTCAGATAGTTTGAGTAATCGTTCGTACAGGGAAATAGTGTTGGAAACCTCTAGAAGGAAAACTAGGATTAAAATTGTACTTGAAAATCAGTGCCCTATCAAGTATATTCTAAATCGAAAAGATGCATGAGAAACAAAAGATAGATTGATTCAAGTGGTAAAAGACTACAAGTTGGAGGTTAATCTTATGATGTGTCCCCACTTCCAATTGTAAACAGAATATTTCAATCAGTCTATCATCCGAAATAAAAAATATCAATGTTTTCTTCCAGAAACCTTCTTTTCTACCTTGAAATTCAAGAGATCCTTCTCTTTCTTGCGCAGGTTAAGGGAAGGAAATGTCATATTTAACTATAGAGACCTCAATAACATGCTACGAAAGACCGAAGGTAGTACCAATTGGCATATTTAATATTGTACAACTATTTGAGTTTCCACTTGCCAGTCTGATTAACTGGGTCAGCTGCTGGGACTGGGACTTGAGTTCAGCTCATTTAATCTATGATGATATATGCTTGTCTCATGGTATGCTTGTTCTCAAGTCTGTGAGTGCTGTTTGTAGTAGATATGGACATCTGGTTGAACTAGATTTCTTATCAATTGAAAGCATGTCAGCTTTTGGTTTAGAACAGGTGGTATATAGTCCATTACATATTTCATTGCTATATTTTGGCAATTAAGAAATCTTGTGAGTAGAAATCATTTTTATGGCTAGAGCGGCTATTAATAAATCTGTAGCATGGAATGGGGAATCTTCCTTGGGGGAGAGAGAGTTTGGATGTATTGTTTACTATAGAATGTGCTTTATCATCCCTAGCAGTTCTGAGGAATGACCTTCTGTTTTAATGAAACGGTACTTTTTTAGTGAAAAGGTAAATGATTTGCTAAGGCGCAAAACAAGTAAATGTTATCAAGTTTGTAGGCTGTCAATTGTTGGGAGTTATTATTAATGGGTTTATGAAGCCTATTTTGCCTATTGAAGATTATACTTTATCAAAGAAGGAAAATTATAGTAGGTTCCCCCATGTGATAGTTTCTTTCATTGTAATCGTGTATATGTGCAACATGATTATAAAATTGGTTGTGGATTGTGGCAGCATTATGTTTGGATTCGCTGATTAGGTTTTCAACTTGCTGCATGGTACATATGTTTTAAATTAACTACATTACACGTGTTTATGTTTATTCCTGGCTCATCGTAGCTCTATTTTATCACTGAATAGAAATATGGTACATTCAGAATTGTGAAATTCACTCGTCAAACTGCTGTTTCTCTGCCTCAGTTGAGGCTTGTTCGTTTGGACTACCAAACTACAATTGTACTATTATTTCATATGCTTTTTAGTGCTGCAATATACTCTATACATTACTCTTCATATGTAAAGTTTATGTTACTTTATATGACTGTTCTTCTTTTGCTACTCAACTGACAATATATTTGTTTTACTTGTAGTGACTGAAGACTTCTCTTGTCCATTTTGCTTGTTGCCTTGTGTGTGCTTTAAGGTACTAAATTTTGAATCTGTCTTCAACTGTCAAAACAATTCTAGCATGTTCGTCAGAAGCATAACTGAGAACTATGGTTATATTTATGTTTGATGTGCTGCAACCCTATAATGGTCCAGTTGTGCCAATAGTATGAGGAAGATGATTACGGATGGATGCTTTAGATCGTAGTGCTTACAGAATATTTGGAAAAACTTAAAAGTTATGATGCAGCACCAGATTCAAAACTAGTGTAGATGGAACAGTTGTTTCTGAAGGCGGTATCACTCTGCAGGGCTCCAGAGCAAAATCTGTCGGTCATAGTTTCATACAAAATTACAAAGCCTGTTTCTGAATGTATATGAAATAGTATGGTACATATCTCTTGGTTGAATTCAGTGAAGGTGTAAACTTCATGATTGACAGAACGAAGTTTCTCTGAGAGCAGAATTTTTTTACAGACATCTCATTGTCATGTGTTTTATCTTATTCAGAATGGCTGCAGTTATTTTTGACGCTGACTGTCTTATATCTTATTTTTGATGAGTGTCCTTTATAAATTTTGGTTTGAGGTCAAACTAAGTGACATTCGTCTATTATTGAGCTTTATATTTCTTATGCAAATATCTTTTATAGGGTCTACGATATCACCTGATTTCATCACACGACCTATTCAACTTTGAGTTTTGGGTATGTTACTCATAACCATAACCATTAAAAACAGGCTTTCATGAGTTGAACCCTACTTTTTAATTTTATGGTTATATTTTCCTTTGATAGATATCAGAAGAATACCAGGCTGTTAATGTCTCCATTAAAATTGACAACATTGTAACAGAGGTGAGGGCTTATTCAATTCTGTTGCACAACTTTGCATGTCCATTTTTGTAAGTATACACCTTAGCATACGTAATTTGAAGCCATGACACACATCTTTTAGATTCTTGATTTACCGATTGACATTTTGAATAGTTTACCTAAATTTTTGTTATTTGTGTTTTCAGTCATTTGGGGATGAAAAAAATCCAAGATGTGAAACATTTACATTCTGGTATGAGTTTCGCTATTGAGAGTTGCTTTTGCATTACCTTAAAAGTTTGTTAATGTTTATGATTTATCAACAGCTCAAAGAGAAAAAAGCGTCGAAGGTCTATGGTATCAGTTGAAAGTGGAAAGCATGTCCATCCTCTTAAATTGGATTCAGGTTCTGTAGACTTGCTGAGAAATGGTTTGGGCAGAGGACTTCAAGCAAACGGTAATGGTGCCTTTTTAAAAATTATATATTTTGTTTTATATTTTTATATCTCTTTTGTGCATATGTTAAAACTTTGCGTCAAAGCACGAGTCATTTTTAGAGCTGGTTGCCCTGGAGATGTGGTATAGTTAGTCAACCCATGCTGATCAGGGCCATAACCTAAATAATATTACACATTGTGAGAACAGGCGATAAATACCCTTACGCTTGGCATGCCTAAATCCTCTCCTTCAAGAGAATTGAAGGGACATTTAAACTTGTTCGAAGAACAATTTTTAGAGGGCATGGTATGGGCAATGGAATACTCACTGTCAACTATCTGATGCGACAGCGTTACTTAAAAATAAGCTGTCATCAATCATCATCAAATGTGACTGCTTGCTAAAGTTATTAGTTAGAATGTGCTTTAGTGTACGGATGTTGATTTGCATGCTTTATGGTGAGGTATTTGTGTACGAAAGAAATGTTTGTGCTAGTGCTTATTACAGCCCCTCGTGATGACTTCTGATTGATACACTTGTGTGGTTTCTTTGCTTACTAACATATTTTTTTTCTAAATGTTTTGGAAGGTGTGAAGAATGGTGTCCGATCAAGCCATACCTATATTTTGGAAATGCAAAGACACGAAACTGAAAATTGTGTCTCTGGCAATCCTAATATCGAATGCATGGAGCATGATGGGTCCGGGTTTAATCTCAATGATGTTTCATTTGCCATGACTCAAATGGTTGACCCTGAGTCTGCCCAACTCGATTCTGAAAGTGATCCATCATTTCCAGTTGCGGCGCCGTGCACAAAATTAAGGAAGCTATATTCTGACCGCTCAGAACCTAGACAGTATGTCATCGCTTAGTTTATTTTACATTTTATTCAGATATATGGCGTTCTGGGCAACCTTGCATCTGATTCTGGTGCACATGAATTTGGAGGAACTGAACTTTATATTTCTTGCCCCGCCTGAGTTAATTTTAACTTTTTTTCAAAACAAAAAAAAATTAATACCAGTGAGTCCTTTCATAATCGTGCTTTTAACTTTGAACCGTCATCAATCTGGGTATATGTTTATTTTCTCAATGTTCTTAGTTTGTAAATGTTACAATTATATTTTATCTTTTCAGTCGTGCACTCTTGCAAAGGAGACAGTTCTACCATTCTCATAGAGCTCAGGTGCGATGTGACTTGGTGAACTGTAAATTCTTTTCTACTTTAAGAACTCTCTTTGATACATAATGTACGATATGCGGAAAAAGGTTGATTGTTTAGTATCATATTGTTAATTTGCTATTGAAATCGACATTTAACGTAGGATTGCAAATACATGTCAGAGAGCCTTTTATTTTACGGAAATGGGGGTACTATGTTTAGAATCAATGGGGATAAGAACCTATAAGTATGGTAAAAAGATGAGATGATGACTAAAGTTGGACTTTGGCGGCACCGTAATTGTTATCAATTTTAATTTGTTCATTATATATTTTTTGTTTAAGCCAATGGCTATGGATGAAGTTCTATCTGATCGAGATAGTGAGGATGAAGTTGATGATGATATTGCTGACTTTGAAGATCGGAGGGTACGTAGTATCACTTTTCTTAATGTAGCCATTATTGTGAGGCATCTGGACTAATTTCTAGATTTCTTGAATAAATTACGCCAACATCTTTACCGGCATTATAATGGTGCAGATGCTTGATGATTTTGTGGATGTTAGCAAAGATGAAAAGCAGCTCATGCATCTATGGAACTCGTTTGTCAGGAAACAGAAGTATATCGTTGTCACAGTCTTCTTTTTTCTATCTAAACAGTTCCCGCATTAAAATATTTTCGGTTGTGCTTTTGAGCAAGTAGTCACTTTACCTTTTTCGCATGTTCTGATGTGACAGGGTTTTAGCAGATGGTCATGTCCCATGGGCATGTGAGGCATTTTCAAAGCTTCATGGCAAGGAGTTGGTGCAAGCCCCAACCCTTTTCTGGTATGATGATTGATTTCAATGTCTTTTTTCATCTCATTTTTTTCTGATGCTACAAAAAGTGGCCCCTCGTCTTCTTTTATCAATCTTCACAACCCTCTGTTTTGTTCTAATGGGATGATGCGCCTGTCCGCAAAATCTATCAACAATTGTTAGTTTATTTTTATGTTCCATTATCTCATATTCGATGCATTGACTACGTGAAAAATATGTGTGAATCTATTATAAAATCTCTTCGTTGTTTATACACTAGGTGTTGGAGGTTGTTTATAATTAAGCTGTGCAATCATGGTCTCCTGGATCCCCGCACGATGAACAACTGTCACCTTACTCTGGAGGAATATCGCAAGCAAGGCTTGGATGCCTCTTAAAGCTGGCTGGCTTATCATTAAGGCTTGAAGTGCAATTGAGTAGTAGCTACTGGTGCACTCTCCTTCATTTTTTGAAGTCCCCTCACAACAATGAGGTTCATTGACCCGTCGCATAAGATTGCAATGCCCCTCCATCTCCATTAGCACCATGTTAAAAGTGCTCGTGGGATTGCCCCATAGAAATTGGCAAGTATAGACAATGATTGTGAGGACATTCTCATGTAGTGACCATGAATCAACTGAAGCCTTGTACCACACAGTTTACACTTGTTATACAATTTGTCATTATTCATCAACTTTTTTTTTCTGGAGTTCATAACATGTTGGTTGTGCAACAATAACCTTAAAGAGATAATTTGTTAATAACGTTTAACGCATATTGGCACTGTTGCTAGCTGGTGGTTAATTTATTAGGAGTTAACCTCAACAACAAGAAGAGGTTATGATGGTAGGAGGCATCATTGGTGATTTGGGTCAGTTTTTGTAAACCAGAAAAAGAGGTTTGTAGGAAGTGATGCCAAGGATTATGGAAAAGATGAATGGCGCTCTGATTTTGAATCAACTGCGAGAATCTCAGACAGAATGTCCGATGCCATACAAGAACAAGCGAACAGATAAGTACTTGTCTATAATAATCAGAGATTTTGATCGCTGGGTAGTAAGTAAATAATATTTATCTTCCACATTGAGTACCAAAAATTAGTTCCACAATAAGAGAATGTTGATAGAACAAAAACAAACAATATCTTTGAGAATAGTGCAAACATAAATAAAATCTAGGACACACTCACCCACATTAGGGTACTTCTAGTAGGATCTTTTAACATTTAATCTCTTTCAACCCGTGCCCAAAGTATAAAAATGTGGGATCAGCAGCACCATCCTTGTAGTAGGCAAACACCAAGCTGGCATCATCATGCATGCTCTCACCAACAAAGCTGAAGCCAGAAGTACAAGAGTGTTGGTACAAGTTCAATAGAAAGGAAAAGAAAAACAAACAGCCAGCAATTGAATTTTGCTTACAACTGGAGGTCACTGAGCTTCGAAAGAAGAAACTTGGTTGCTCCCTCAATGTTCTTTTTGAACTCCTCTTGTTTCTCCCCTTCGAGCTTTGGTGTCAGCAATTTGATGTATCTTTTGATGTAAGTGACAAACTGCTTCTTGTCAAAAGCAGGTTGTTCCTAGAATTACGAAGAGATAAAAAAAGATCAATCATAACCTACTAAGAAACTACCGGGTTTTAAAACAGTAATTAAAATTTACAGCAAAAGAGCGACCTGTAGCCTGAAGGTGTCCACAATATCAACAACCTTCACAGCTTGGTCATCAACACCCTCATCATCGTCACCTCCTTCAGCTGAAGGATTGGCACCAATGTCAACATCAACAGCACCTTGAACAACCCACTGCAGATACCAAATAAAAAGCTGAATATCTCAAAAAGCAGCAATAAGTAAAACAAGAACAAGATGCCTAAGAGTCCTAATAAAGTAAACATTTTTTTTCCTTTTTAAGCCTAATAAATCAGAAGCATAACAGCCAACCCAAACACTTTACAAATTAGAATAAAATCGAATATTAATACAATGCATACCTTGCCCTCAACTTCCCATAGAACTCCATTGAAGAGCTCCTTGTATGGGAAAGAGTCAGAGAGAAGCTCATCACCTGATAGTATAACAAATTTAAAAGATTCAATATCAATTTACGTGTCCATGCTAAAAAAAACATATACCAGATTCAAAACAATACACCAATTATAGGCAGCCAAATCAACAGTATCTCATTGAAACAAGCCAACAATTCGGCGTTTATATCCCAACACCAATTTCAAGGTTACAGAGACATTTCCAAATAAAAACAAAACATCCATCAGCAAAACCAGATCGACTCAAAAATCCATGAGCGATTCAATTTACCTATTGTCACAATCTAGAGTAGGAAAACTAAACCCTAAATCAACTAGAAAACTTCAGATCTGAGCAAACACTTCATGCACATGAAATCCAGAAATGAACTCGAATCGGATGAAAATTATTACCGGTGAGAAGATCCTGATAGACCAGCATGGTTGGAAGCTTGAAGCTCGAGGCCTTTCACGGATCGATTCTACCAGTGAAGCTGCGAGGTTGCGAAGGGCGAGGTAGAAGTCCTCGGTCGGATAGCCTCCGCGACAATTTATATGCGAGATGCAGACACGAGATTTATATTTTTGTTAATTACGAATAAAGGTCTCGAGGTTTCATAAACTACAAACCGACCCCTGCCGTTTCGGCTCCTCGATCGAAGTTGCATCGCATCATCTCTGCCGCGCCGATTGGGATTGATGACGGTAGCGACGATGGCGATGGAGCCAGTGGAGCCGCAGTCATTGAAGAAGCTGAGTTTCAAGTCTCTGAAACGTGTGTTTGGTTGGTTTCAAGTCTCTGAGCCAACAATTTATAATCTTTTCTCGCCTTTGCACGGCCATCCACCGCCTCCTGATCCCGCCAGAATTTGGATGTTCAGACTTTGATACACGTGATATAACAACACTAGTGGTTTAAATTCAAACAGTACTTTATGGGAGTGGAACCTGCAATATTTTTGTTGATACTCTCGTCTGTGATGTTAACCAATTACCTGTCATTGTGCAGATCCAGAAAGAACCATGATTTGCAAAAGGGAGCTGCTGGTACTGCCTTGGTTGTTGGGCCGACTATACAAACTAAGGGAGGGTAAGCCTTATATTTCAATGTGGAATCTCATTTATGAGACTGCAAGTTTGTTTTGCCTTTCATACATCACCATATATTTATTAATGTTCTCTTACTCGGGAAAATTTGCATCTTGTTTACAAAAGTATCTCAGTGATCGAAAGATCGAAAAACATATTTACTTATATGTTAGCTTTATATTTTGTTCCGTGACACCATCTTACTTCATTTTGCACATTTTCCTTTTCAGCAATGCAGCAGGCCAGGCTGGTAGAAGCATTAACGCAATCATGGCAACTGTGCCATTGACTTCTGACAGGTATAGGTAAATAGGTTATACTCTTTTGTATTTGGCTTTCATGTTTATTACCATCTGTGTGGAACACAGAACTTTAGCTGATTTTGGCCAGGAACTTATCCACAGCAGCTATCATGGAGAGAATCCCAAGCAGATGCCACGCCCCGATTGGCACGCCCCGTGGAAAAATTATCAGGTAAGAAGTTTAAATGCATGGCACACCTTAATTAACGGATTCACGAACTGTTCTTCAAAGAAAATAGGTAACTTTGTGGAAATTATATTATAAATTGTTGTGTTTAGGTGAAATACTTGACAGTGTGCAATAACATTGTAGAAATTATATTATAAATTAAATTGTTGTGTTTAGGTAAAATACTTGACATTGTGCATTGCATGCAGGTTATCAGTGGCCATTTAGGTTGGGTCAGGTCAGGTCGGTTGCGTTTGATCCGAGTAATTCATGGTTTTGTACTGGTTCGGCTGACCGGACAATAAAAGTAAGATGTTTTAATTAACTTGTAGTCTAAAGGTCATGATTTTTTATAGGAGTATCATTTATCAACATTGTTCTTATAGGGGTACCACAATGTTTATGGGGATGGGAAACAGACCAGGAGTTTTCAATACGTTTTGATCTACGCTTATTCGAGACTTACATAGCACTGCTACGTTCTCCATCTGATATATTTAAATAAAACTGTTTCGCAGGTAGAGGGTCTTATGCGGCTCATGAAAGGAGAGCAAATTGGTTGGTCCTTTCAATCTCGGTAATCCTGGAGAATTCACCATGCTTGAACTTGCACAGGTATTTTTTACTTGCTCCTTCTTTTGCACTTAAACTTAGAATAGAATTGTTCGCTTTACTTCCTGACCTCTTTAACTCAAAAGTTTTAGTATTTCGATCTCCTAGACAAAGTACTTAAAGTTGTCACCTTTCGATTCTCCGATTTGTATTACGTATGGAAATGATTTAAGTTCAGCTTAGTTCAACAAAATAGACGACGAATTTGGATCCATTATTGGTGAAATGTTTTGGGTCTTAAAATATTTTGTATTTCAGGTGGTACAGGAGACTATAGATCCTAATGAGAAGATAGAGTTCAGACCGAACACAGAGGATGATCCACACAAGAGGAAGCCAGACATATTGAAGGCGAAAGAACTGCTAGGATGGGAACCAGCAGTTTCCTTGCGCGAAGGACTCCCTCTCCATGGTTTCAGATTTCCACAAAAGCGTCTTTGGAGACGATAGCTCTGCCAAAACCATATGATCCATCATCTCATTTTGTGTCTGTTTTGTAGTTCTGTATTATTCAGAACATCCTCATGTCAGCTAGATAAAAATTATCCAGCTGCAGCAAAATAATAATAACATTACTACACCAAGTATTAATCATTCATTTAAGCCAATCCAATAATTAAATGGGATATTGCTCAAAATTCAATCTATAATAGCTTATTTTACAGAACATTCATACTATAATTATTAATTACCGAAAAATCTCAATATAAATACTATTTCGAAGGAAAAACTTTAGATTAATGTGTATTAGGCATTACATTGTTAGGTTTATTCTTTGCTAAAACAATTATATTCTATAAATTTTTAGCACGTAATAGTTACAATATGATTTTTCTACAAAATGAGGTATTAAAATATAAATGGAATTGATCCATAATTAAATCAAAAACATCATGCTTTTTTGTCGATGCTAAAGCTACAACAAACAGCGTCGTTTTACAAGAGCACTTCCCGATCTGGGAGGGGCTCGGCCCAACTTATCCGAAGAAGCCCAATCATAAACCCTAACATGCATACTATAATGTACATGTTGTTAAACCCTAGCTGACCACGTCAAAGTTCGAAGCTCACTTCGGTCAAACTCCAGTCAGGCGCTGCGCTTCCGACTTTGATTCATCAAGATGAGGCCTCCAAGAGGTGGTGGTAGCTTTAGAGGCCGCGGCGGCGACAGAGGAGGTAGAGGAAGGGGAGGCTTCGGAGGTGGAGGAAGAGGAGGCGATGCTATGTCCAGAGGAAGTAGAGGCCGCGGCGGCGACCGAGGAGGTAGAGGTAGAGGACGTGGTGGTGGACGTGGAGGTGGAGGGATGAAAGGTGGAAGCAAGGTGATTGTTGAGCCTCACAGACATGAAGGTGTCTTTGTTGCCAAAGGAAAGGAAGATGCTTTGGTGACTAAGAACATGGTTCCTGGGGAAGCTGTTTACAATGAGAAGAGAATCTCCGTGCAGGTAAATTAAGCTTTGAATTTCGAACCATTTTGAGACTTGATTGTACTTTTGAAATATATTTGATTTATAGTGTGTTTGTTTTTGTTGTTTAGAATGAGGATGGAACTAAGACTGAGTATAGAGTCTGGAATCCCTTCAGATCTAAGCTTGCTGCTGCTATCCTTGGAGGTGTTGACAATATTTGGATTGTGAGTTTTTTTAATCGTACTTGGTGTCTGAATTTGATGTGTTACCTTAATTTGAAATGATATTGAATATTTAATGTTTGATATGAAGAAACCTGGTGCGCGTGTTCTGTATCTTGGAGCAGCTTCGGGGACAACTGTTTCTCATGTGTCTGATATTGTTGGGCCTGTAAGATTATTACTTTTATGTTCTTGGGAAAATCGATGATTATGCGCAATGCATTTCTCTGTGTGCTTGTTGATTGAGTGAGCATGTATTTGTATTTGTTTGCAGAATGGAGTAGTGTATGCTGTTGAGTTTTCTCACCGAAGTGGGAGAGATTTAGTCAACATGGCTAAGAAGAGGACTAATGTTATACCAATTATCGAGGATGCTAGGCACCCTGCCAAGTACAGGATGCTGGTTGGTATGGTTGATGTCATCTTTTCAGATGTTGCGCAACCTGATCAGGTCAATAATTCTTTTGCACAGTTGCCTATTCCGATTGCTTCTTTAATTGCTTCTCAAAACGCATTATTTCTTTAATTGTTTTATTTGATCAGTTTCTGTTTTCCAGCTAGCAAATGACGAGATTCCCCTTTCTATTAATTGTCTTGGGGCTTCAGATGCTACTCGCTGTTGGATATGTTTCTTGTTTTAAAATTTAAACCATTTCCTGTCTGTGTTTTTCTTATCCGTTTCAATTTGGTAAAGCCTTATTTCATCCTTCTATACTTTTAAAAAATGTCTTCTTAATTTGGTGAATAAGATTATTGGATTTGTGTTTCTTAGAGTCTCAATCACGGTCGCGTGGGCTACGCATGTGTAATTTCAGCTGTCTTTCAGTATTCTTTGTGAAATCATTTCTTCTGTTTTTAAGCATTCCCCAAATTTTGGCAGGTTCTTAAAACTTGCAGCATTAATTTATCATACATTCTTGGTCTTAGTTGTTAACAGAGAGTTTTGTGTTCATACCCACAGGCTAGAATTTTAGCTTTGAATGCCTCTTACTTCCTGAAAAATGGCGGTCATTTTGTCATCTCCATCAAGGTACACATTTAATAGAAAAAGACGTCTTGCATGTATTTGACTAGTTGCGACTTTCTAACATTAAAATCCTATTATCAGGCCAACTGCATTGACTCGACTGTGCCTGCCGAAGCTGTGTTCACTTCAGAAGTTAACAAACTGAAGGCTGATCAATTTAAACCAGCTGAGCAAGTGACCCTAGAGCCATTTGAGCGTGATCATGCTTGTGTTGTAGGCGGATACAGGGTTCCAAAAAAGCAAAAGGATTAGAGTTGGTGCTTTAGATGGTATCAGGCTTTTATGGCTTTGTCACATGTGCTATGTTATGTCACTTTATAGTTTGTTTTATTTTGGTGTTTTATGACATGCATTAGGCAATAGCATAAAGCTATGTTTTGATTGTTGGAGAGTATGGAAGGATTGCATACTGGTAAATGAAAATGCTATGGAGTGAAAATTAAGCGGCCTTGCGGGGAAAATTAAGCGGAAAGGAAAAATTTTAAAAAAATTGAGTAAAAATGAAATGTGTGTTTGGTTGTAAGGGAAAAAAATAAAAAAATAGGTGAAATGAGATCAATTTTTTCAACTTTCTCATAGAAAAATTATTTTTTTTAAATTTTCTTTTTCTTACTCTCCAGTGGTTCTTACTCGAGCTTCAGGGTCGTTTCTGGCGAATATTGGCATCGAGCCTGTTATAGTCTATCTGATTAAGTGTGACATGTTACCAACATTCCTAGATTCACATAATATAAGACATTTCAATAATAAATTCATGATATATTAGTGACATATAGACTTAAGTGTTATGCTTATTTAGTTAAATTTCTTGCACTTGCTATGTGGGATATCATATACATCCTGATTAATGGAACCCGAACATCCTCGTTCGACACAAGCATGACAGACCCCATGACTCTCCCTTCCTTTCGATGACCTATATGTCGTCTATTGTGAAGGATTAATGTTGATACCATATGTAACATTCCATCGGAAGACCCGATTCGAACCGTTATAAGCTTAGATGATCCATAATTATATGCATCAAACATCCCATATCCAAAAGTGAGTCATAGTTCTCAAATAAAAAGATTACAGACTGTGGGGTCACCTAAAGATGTTGCAACAGGAAGTAGTCACCAATCCATGCACATGACCTTCGACATCCATGATCCTACTACCGGCCATGGCTCCTTACTTGGTAGTACTATTCTTCTTTGCATGGCTGGGAAGTGGTTTTACACCATACTCCTACTAGCTATAGCTATACCTAGGCTCTTCAGCCTACTACCAAAACCCACCACTGTCTGCTTGTCCTTGTCCCGCTCCATAGCCATGCGTCACTGCACCAATTCAAAATATGTACTACATTAGAGTATTAGACTACTCGAAGTTCTCAAGTTGAATGAAATTAAGTTACGTTGATTGAATAAAGTTACCAAAATGGTAAACTCTATACTAATTTAATTTAAAGGTTACTGAAGCTAAGCTAAATTCTTAAATTGATTTTTAAAGTACAAAGAACGGATATATACACCCCTAATTCCAAATTATTTTTTTGCTTTTTTATTAAGGATTACAGTGAGAATCTTATTCGCACGAATAATATTATCTATTACATTTATCTTTGAAGAACAAATGCACCCACAATGATGCGGGAGAAATCACCAACATCCAAAATGGTAAACTCTATACTAATTTAAGTTAGAGGTTACTAAAGTTAAGCTAAATTCTCAAACTGATTTTTTTAAGTACAAATAACAGAAAAATATATAGTATATACACCCTCCTTCCAATTATTTTTGATTTGAGGGTTAGGTTGAGTACAATATATTAATTCATATAATATTATCTAGTACATCTATCTTTAAAATACAAGTGCACCCACGCCGATGCGGAAGAAATCACCAACGTCCACATCTAAGTGATACTAATATCAAACTCCTACACACAAGTTAGGAAAATAGTATTACTTTGCGCGATTGACATAGAATTTTCAAGTCAAAGCTCCAATCAACCCATTTTACCCAATTTCTGAATTACATGATCGAAGAGTAAAACCAACGACTGACCGGAATAAAATCTTTTTTATGGATGTACGAAGTAATTTTCATATGAAAAAAAAAACAGTTAAAATGTTTTTTTTAGTAATTCCAATGTTGTGACTTTCTCACCTGTCGTGCCGTTTAGTTTATCATCATCAAATGCCATTAATTATACAAATTAATCTGTGTGCTTTGCTTAGCATATTTTTTTCTCTTTCGATAAATTAATCTGTGTGATTTGTTCTTTCTTTCTGAGAATATGATATCGAAATTGGGGAAACGATGTGCAGCGGTTTACGACAAGACCGCCAATCATATTTCGCCACGTAGCAAAAAAGATAAGGACGTCACTGCGGGCCCACATTGCCGTCCTTGGCCCCCAGACCAACACAATCATCTTCACTTCCGTCAAGGCACGTCCGTCAATATTCACGTCGTTACTGTTATCTGATAACATCGTCAAAAAAAAAAAAGCTCCTTTGGGGGTGTATAAATTGCAGCACGCCTCCAAAACAAAATGTCACTCACACTCTCGACCATCTCTTTTGTCTCATCTTCCTCTCTCTCTTCTCCACCGGCATACCAAAATCATAGCTTCTGATTTTGTCTTCTGTGGTGTGGTTGAACAACTAATCATCTCCGGAGTCCGGACTACATTTCTAGTTTACAAAAATCCCAGTAGAAATCAAAGTGTCTTCAGGTTTTCAAGGTACGCAAAAATCCTACCGCTGATCTCAATCTGAAGCGCAAGGGTTCGACTTTAATTAGTATCGTGATGAACTGACGATCGAGCATGGGATTTCAAATGAAACAGGCGTAGAGGCAGGCAGATTGGTTTGAGTTGCTCGGCTCTGTTTTTGTTTTTGTTTTGTTTTGTTCTGATTTGATTCATTCCGTCGGTCGTGTTCCGTACAACATTTTGGTTTAGACGTAAACTGCCTTGTCTGCTTGTCCACGCGACGTCGTTTTCACTGAAGCTTCAAAAGGTAATAAAAAAAACAACAATCGTACCGTTGGCTGCTGCAGCGTGCTCGCTCTGTTTACTGTTTCTGTTGCGGCTGCTGCTGCTGCTGCTGCTTGCTTGCTTGCTGTAGTTGCTAAATTACGCATCACCTTTTTTTTCCTTTTTCCAGCTGCTACGTATTCGAAAAAGAAAAAAACACATGAATCGAATTAAATGACGCCTCGTATTAAATGTTGTTCATAAATAATAGACAAATTATAGGAGGGTTTCAAGACTGATTGTGATCGATTCACGAATTGAAATTTTGAATCTTTGAATTATTTGCTGTCAAAACCAAAATGCCTAAAATAAAACAGTGTGTGGAAGAGAATTCATTTTTGGCAATGTAATTGTCAACTTTGAGTTATGAAAAAAATTCATTCTTTCTTTTTGGTAATGTATGTGGGTTGAGAGCTTGCGTGCTATCTTTAGCTGTGCTTTGTTTGTCCATCAATTATTGAGGTTAAGGGGGGAGGGGTTTGGTTTGGTGATTCCGAGCAGATTTGCCTGCTTGTAAGGGTATGATATGATTTTGTTTAATGTATATAGTCAGTGCTTTTTCCTCTTCTTCTACGCAGAATGAAATAGTCAGAATTTAGAACACATTTTGATTTTATTATCATTATGGGTTTGGTTTCCAAGACAAGTAATTATTATGATGATGATGCTGGATCCTTTAGTATTGAGATTGTGATTTGCTTTGCTGGGCTACTGTTTTACAATGTAATGATGAGTGTCTGGCTGTGAATGTCTCGACAACGGATGTCCCACATTATTACACTAGACCAGTTCATCCTTTATTTTTGGGATTATGTTTACTACTTTAGTCCACATTGCCACTATTTTGCATCTTGTTTTTTTTTTTGATATCATAAATCCCGAGTGATCATAGTATATTGCATTACCAATTCTTTTTAAGGAGGTGCTGATTTTAGAAAATGAATTGATCAATGCAGGGTGTGTTTGGAAGGGGTAGATAAAGGGATCAAGAAGAGATGTTAGCATGCATAAGCTGCGCTAAGCAAGTTGAGGAGGGGGACGAGGAGGAAGGTGGAGGTGGCAGAGGAGGCGGCAGTACAAGCAAGGAAGGTGTCAAAAGCCTCACTTCACAGGTCAGGCCTTTTCCTTGGTACTCTGGTAATGAGCAGCCACTAAGGCCTAATTAGAATCTATGCTTACATCTAGATGCTAATTCTAATCCCTTAACTAAGGCATACAGCATTAATTGATGACTCTTTTTTCATTAGCTTCCTCTAAGAAAAGAGGCACTCCATATAGGACTTAGAGCAATTAAATCTACACTACTGCCTCAACCCTCAAAGTAGATTACTATTCAGTTGACAAAAGTTCATTTATGTTTAAAATGAGTGCAAGTGCTAGTGATAATACTAACTTACAACTCAAGGCTTGCATTGCAGTTGGTGATTGAAATTTGATCCCCCAACATTTCAACCTACTTGCAAGTACTGTAGTATTTAATAGTGCCTCATCTGTAATCTGTTTAACTATTTTTTGGTAACTGCAAGATCAGGTCTTGTAAATGGCTGCTGTTGCAGTTGAAAGGTGTCAATTACTGTTGATTGCAGCATAGCATGCATGATGAGTTATTATAACAAGCATGTAGATGTAGTTAAGCAAAAGTCAATTGTGAATAATTAAGTAATGACTGCATTTTCCCACACTTTGTTTCATTTCATTAACTTGTTTTTAGTACTACACAATCATATCTTATTCCAATTACCAATCAAAGTGTTGTCTTCTGACCCACACCATCCTTCCCCCACTTCATGTCCTACCAAGTTTTACCACTTTCTTCTTCCCATCTCAGGATTCATCAAAATAAAAACTTGGAAAAGCAGTGATGGTGTCTAGTTTAGTTTTTGGTATTGCTTGGGTCATTTGAATAAGAAAAGAGTACACTTTTTGTAGTCACTCTAAATAGTGCAACAACATCACTGTGTTACCTGAAACGCAGTGTCATTCATGATCAGTTTAGGACTCAGGGGAGCCCTTTTGGTTTGGATCTTAGTAGTAACAGTTATTGATTCTGATCTCCTGAGAGCATAAAGACATGTAAAGTGTATATGAATATATGACTGTGATTTGCATTAAAACACTGCCAAAGGGAGGGCCTTTCTTTATTTCTAGCTTTTAAATGCACAGCCCCAGATGCTGACTTGAACAGTGATCTTGACTCCTCCCAAGGCCCCAGTATCCTGCCCTGATTCTTCTGTCCCCAGATCTTGCTCTACAATTTAACCTGCGCTAAAAAGAAACCTGCTTTATTACTATCATAAGTGTCCTTTGTTTTCTTGCTTTTTTTTTTTGAATTCAGAAGTAAATGTTTCAGCTTAGTCCTAGACTTCTAGTGCCAACATGTTTCGAAAGAATTCAGGTGTTGATTGAAACTAGAACTAAACATGTGAACCTGACTTGAATATTCCGTAATCTGCAGATAAAAGAAATGGCGCTAAAGTTGAAGCCAACGGCAACTTCAAGCACCACATACAAGAGAGACCATAGACAATATCCAGATTTTGACCTTGGTTCCCAAAAATCTCCATATCCTTATAACATTCCTGGCAGCTCTAGTTCAACTCCGGCTTGGGATTTCCCAACTACTGGACACCAACCGGGTGCATCCAGCTCGGATGCACACTTCACAGGACAAGTAAAAAGAGAAGGGATATCAGCACGCAATGAGAATGAGAACGATGGACCTAAGGAATGGATGGCACAAGTAGAGCCTGGCGTTCACATTACATTTATGTCCCTTCCGAATGGTGGGAACGATCTTAAGCGCATTCGATTCAGGTACCATTACTTATCCTTCAGTTAAAGTTTATGTACTTCAGGATACTCGATATGCTTTAAAAAGCTGGCTGACTGTTGTGGGATTGTTTTTATATGATATGAAGCCGAGAAATGTTTGATAAATGGCAAGCTCAACGGTGGTGGGGTGAGAACTACGACCGGATCCTAGAGCTGTACAATGTACAAAGGTTTAACCAGCAAGCCCTTCAGACTCCTGCAATATCAGAAGACGAGGTAAATAAACATACATTTGGAGCAAACATAGTAACATAAGACACAAGTTAACCTACTGCTGGTCAACAAATTTTAATACAGAGATACTCATGTTACTCGAGGAGAGATTCTGTGAGGGAGAGTCCAATGATGACGCCAGCCTCCACCCGAGACTGGATGCCTAAACACTACTACAAGCCAGGAAGTGGCAGCAAAGGATACTACCCCTACCAATCACAGCATGATGACCACTACCAAGGATCCAGTGCTGTGTACGTTGAACCTCGAGGAGAAAAGCCTTCATTTGACGCTGCATCACAAGCCACGGTGTCTGAGAGAGACGAGCCGTCAGTTTCCATGAGTAATGCTAGTGAAATGGATAGTGAGTGGGTTGAAGAGGATGAACCGGGAGTCTACATTACCATCAGGCTGTTAACAGATGGAACTAAGGAGCTAAGGAGAGTCAGATTCAGGTACCATAACATCCTCAGCACCATGTTTCTTTTTATGTTGTGTTTCTAAGACCTGATTGTGCTGATCTATCTTAGCCGGGAGCGGTTTGGGGAAGTAAATGCTAAGTCTTGGTGGGAACAGAATAGAGAGAGGATACAAGAACAATACCTGTAGCCAACTCAGTTTCATTTGGTGGGAGGTTTGGAAGAAATTTGTGGTTTCATTTTTGATTGATTGGAAGTTAAAATCGGAGAAGAATGACAGCTGACATAATTTGATCTAGTGGACTTGAATTTTCTGTAACGGTGGGTGTCCGCAACTCCCTCAAGTTTTCAAGTGAAGGAAAAACTTTCTTATTACAACCAAATTTCAAAGCATTGTTTCGAGCATCATTGAATCAAATTCCAATGTTGGATACATTTATTGAAAATCAAAATGAAGATAGGCTGAAATGTTGCAGCTCCTTGGTAGTATGCATTCATGGAATGACATTTTGTTTAGCCAGCAGCTTTCCGAGCATAGGTTATCCCGGGATGACAGTTCCGGCGACGTCCAACACATTTTGTTCATCCATATATTGTATCCGACTGACCAATGACCATGCCACCCACCAGCTTTCAAAAAGGGTGGTTCTTTTTTTGTACTGCCGTTGATGTTAGCCAGCTTATCAATAGTGTCTGACGTCATTTGACCACTCACAAACAGATAGGAACACTGCAAATCGCAAAGACTTACCAGGATAGACTCTGGCTGGGGGTTCATATTTCAACTGATCCCAAAGGAAAAGGTAATGTGAAGGACAGGTGAAGTCCATCCCAAGTACACCCAAAGAAGGTAAGCAAGACCA
>JAWWMW010001960.1:38153-55571 GCA_035048345.1 Echeveria elegans
TTATGGATTAGAGACGACAACACGGGGAGTCATCTCAATTTAATCCAACAATGGAGATTCTTGATGAGATATTTCATTGTCCGGATGTGGTATTAGTGTATATATATATATATATATTTGTATAATCAAGGGTAATTATTTTTATAATTTAATTATGTTTAATTATTAATTTATATTTTGTAAGGGTTATGTAGAGAGCTTGCAGGAGTGTATGGAGAGGGTTTGGAGGAGGTTTGGAGGGTTTGGAAATGATAGTGTTTGAAAAGAGAAGACATTTGTGTGTGTGTATAATGTGAAATAATTATATATTTTAATAAGTGTTTAGACATTTCATACTATTAATCATTTAACTTAAGTATTAGTGTATATATGTGTGTGTAAATTTTGGGTAAATACTTTTATCATTTAATTATTTCAATTATTAATTTATGTTTTGTAAGGGTTATATGTAGAGGGTTAGGAGGGTATGGAGGGTTAGGAAAGTGTATGTGGATGTAGAAGGTTTAGGAAATTCATGTTTTGCAAGGGTTTGGAGGGTAAGGAGTGAGTTAATTTGGAGGGTTAGAAAAATGTGGAGAGTATATGCATTTGTGTGTATATATAATGTTGAAATAATTATATATTTTTATAAAGTTTAGATATTTCAACAATTAATCATTTATAGATATGATGCACTTTATACCTGATCCTCGCCCTTACAAATAAAAAGCAGAAGTTTCAAATTTAAATTATCCATGTTTTAATCTAAATGCAAATACTTACTTTAATTAAAACTAACTTTTCTCTACATGATATACGACACCTCTTAATTTTAATTTTTAATTTTATAATATTGAAAGTTTGAATTCTCTAATTTAGTTAAAATTGGCATTCTTCTTTGTAATTTCTAATTGGTCGAATGAGTTTCACACGAATCCTTCTTCCTCAATTGTCAACCATTGATTACTCTAAGATCGGACGGTGTAAATCCCATTATATTCACAAAGCAACATAATGATAATACAAACTCACACATAAAACAAACGCACACATCTATCAATTCACTTACTTTAACCCTTTCCAATCACACAGCAGATGAGCAGATCCACCTTTTCCGTCGCCGGACTCTATACCAAAATCGAAGAAAGGAGTCGGAGGAAGGAAACGAGGGGTCCAAGGAAGTCGTCCATCTCTCGTTCAGTCAAAGTTGGACTTCATTTTCCGTTCAGCAACAAATCATCCGCCGAACTCATCAATCCAGACTCGCCACTATCGGATTTATTGCCGCGCTGTCGAACGGAGTGAAGCAAGTGATGATTTGCACTGACTCGACGGCGTAGAGCAATCAATCCATATGCGCCACTCCCAGACTCGACGGCGCGCCACTCCAGATCTGGTTTCATGAGACAGGGGATGAGTTTATAACTCAAGTGGGGGAGTTATCGAATGTGCGGCCTAGTATGACTACGTACGGATGGTACATGTTGTTTGGTCGGGTGAAGGCCGTCTGATGAACTTGGGTTGTGCCACTGGACATCCCAGCTTTGTCATGTCGTGTTTGATCACCAACCAAGTGATTGCACAGTTGGAACTGTGGAATGAAAAGACTAGCAGCAAGTATGAGAAGAAAGTGTATGTGTTGGCTAAGCATCTTGATGAGAAGGTCGCGGCACTTCATCTCGGAAAGCTTGGAGCTAGGCTCACTAAGCTGTCTAAAGACCAAGCTGATTACAGCAGTGTTTGATTTTTGTTTAGGTTTTTGTCCGTTGTTTATGTTTGAGTTTTATTAGGTTTGATTTGAAATCAATGTATTTTGTAGACTTTGTTCTGGGTAGATCATGTATGTCTTATTGCTTCTTGAATCGAAATGAACCATGTTTTTTATAATCCATCATGTTCTCGTAACAGTCTCCTTGCGTTGCATATTACCTTGTTTCCTTATTTCCTAGGTATAATGAAAGTTCATTAAATAACCATGTTCCATAACTTCCAAGCGACCAAACAAAATGTTCTTTCATTATAAAGCAACAGAGAAATAAACATGTCGCAATGAATAACACATTACTTCTTTACAAGCCGACAGGTTATTCATGTACCAAGTGTAAAAGGCAACACGACCAAACATGTTGCATTATTACGTCACAATGCATTTATTTCGTGTACCAATACATAAATGCAACATATCTTCCTCGCAACGCAACAACGTACGCGTCGCAAACGTACGTGACATGCCAAAAAATAATATGTCACAACTGACTAACGTCACGCTGCGATCGTGACAAAGCGACGCGACAGATAGTTTGTTACATAAGTATCAAGCAACCTAAATTCATCCAACGCGACATTCTAAGCGCGTCGCTAGCGTGTTTTTTTCCACTAGTGACATGGACAATAACACCTTGAAGCAAAAGCTTATGGCATTGGCCCATGCCAATATTTTCAGGGATGGTCATGAAGAGGTGGTGAACAAGGAAATAGAGCGACTGAGGCAAGCCGCAAGTGTATTAGCATAATTTCAGGATTGTAGCATAAACAAGCAGCCTGAACATCTCAAACTTTGAGAATTGTATTCAAATTGTAGTCTATTTTTACAAAAAGAAAATACAAAATTATTACCCATTGGAGCACAACCCATTTTTCATCATCTAAATTTTACAAAACAACTAAAATACTATATTTTACATACTCATTTTACAAAATACCATCGGTGATGCTTAAGTACTCTCAAAAAAAATTAAGTTTAATGTAAATAAGTTTGCCCACTATCGTATTAGTTGATGAGATGAATGACAACTCTTTAAGAGTTTATGGGAATCCATAAATGAAATAAAATATTCTATTAAAAGTACTTGTATAATTTGTTTTAATTGCTTCAATAATTAGGTGAAAATACAGTTTGAAGTAGCTGTATGTAATAATATCTAGTAGAAAAAAAAGTAAAAATCGTGACTAGTAATTAAGGGATATGATACAATTTAGAGGGTCTCAACTCACTTGTGACATTAAAAAACTGCAGAGTCTTAATCCACTTTTCCTGAGTCTTGAGCCGATGAACCGCCACCGTGTCATTCCAAAGTTCATGCGTACAACCCGTCTTCGGTTCAGGATAATCATACATTGACCACTTCGCATTGAACCGGTTCTTAGCCTTCCGCCCGACCCGCAACCACTCTCCAAACGTCTTGTCTTCCGGACCATCCATATGCTTTTTCGGTATATCCGACTCCGATATCCATTTTACCAAATCCCATGATACTAAGTAGCCCATGCCTGACATGTAGTCGTGAAACGGGTCCATGCTTGGACATGGTACGACGTAGCCGTAGTAGAGGTCTTGTCGCGGGAGCGGTCGGAGGGTGGCAAGAAGCGCATTGATGCGGAAGTAAGTGTCGTCGTCCGCTTTCATGACGTAGTGGTAGGTTGATGAGTTGAATATGGAGGGCAGGCTTGAGAAGTAGGTGTAGGTTTTGCCATTATTCATGTTTTCTTTGCAGTTGAGGATCAGAATGTCGTCGTAGCGCATTATTTCTAACGCTACGAGTACTTTTTGATCCTCTTTAGTCAGATTGCAAAAGACGAATTTTATATCCACTTTAGCCCTAGTGTTCAAGGTTTGTGTACCGTAGATGAGGCGGAGGAAGTGGCGACGATTGTAATTGTCTGGAAGGGTTAGGATCCCGATGAGTATCCTCACCTCTTCTTCAACGGACTCTTCTTCTCTTCCTCCGACCAAGCCTAGCGATGTTGGCAGAGCTTTATTGTCGTTGTTGAGGGCACACCGGCTGAAATGGGCAATGAAGGTGGAGTCAAAGCGGAGCTCGTTGAGGGAGGCAAGGAAGCACACGATCAAGACGATGAGGAAGATAGCGGGGAGGAGGAGCCGTCGATGGGCGGATTTAGGGGAGTTGACATGCTTATTCATGAAGGAGACGATGGAGAAGAGGTTGAGGCTATTGTGTGAGAAGAAGGAAGACATTCTTTTTGAGGAGGCTAGAGCTCTCTGTATGTGAGAGGAAATTGAGTATAGAGGAATGAGACCTAAATGAGACTTGTGTAGTGTTCCATGGTTTTCAACCATTCGGGGTAGAGGTGTCAAATTGGACCATTTATATAAATGGTCCATAAATTGTCTATTACAAATCTATTTACAATCCATTAATCATCTATTTACAATCTATTTAAATATCACATTACTAAATAGTCCATAAATGGTCCATTAAAAAATTCATTTATAATCCATTGTTCTCTTTTCATATATTTTTTTTGCATTCAAATTATCTTTGTGACACTCGGTGAAACAATGTTGTGATAGCCATTTTGGGCATATATGGAATTAATATGTTCAGGTAAAAAAAAAGACTAAATAGATTAAATGGGTTAAATGGTCTAGACCATTTAATCCAATCTGTTTAATCCATTTACACTAAATGGATTAAATGGTATAGACCATTTAAAATTCAATCCGTTTAAAATCCATCCATAAACCACCCAATCCACTCATTTGCCACCTCTAATTCGGGGTTTGCTTTTACTATGCCTTGCCTAATTAAAGCATACCATATTATTATATAGTAGTAAATCATAAAATAACTTTGACTTGAGATTATTGCTAAAATACCCTTCTCCTCAGAATGTAAGAAAACGGTGATATAGGGATCTACTAATTAAAATTGGAAAAATTATTATTTAAATCCTCAACTTTTCAGTTTTGCTCATTTAAATCCTCAACTTCTTAGTTGACTTTCAAAAAATCTTACGGTTATGTTAACTTTATCATTATAGGAATCAATTGAGCATTTAGGTTTTAGGATTTATGCCTATAATGGCAAAATAAATATAAACTTAAAATTTTTTGAAAGACAACTAAGAGGTTGAGGATTTAGGTAGGCAAAACTGAGTTGATGATTTAAATTGACAAAACTGAGAAGTTTGGGATTTAAATGACATTATTCCCAATTAAAATTGATTTATTTATATGGTTCATCATTTGTTTTATTTTCGCGGGGTTGGAAAAAATAAGACATTTGAAATCATCTAAATTTTAACTTAAACGAGTATTTTAATATGATATTCAAGTTTTCAATGAACTAGAAGTCTCTTTCAGTGACTTACTGCTGTCTTTTACATCATTGATTTATAGAACCAAACATTTGGAAAGGGTAAAAGATGGTCAGTTTCAACTATTATTAGGAAAGTTAGTGCATAGTTATAATTTTAGGCAGGAATCAACTCCGAGTCACTAGAGGCGTTGAAAATGGGGATGGGAGAAAACAACAAAAGGAAGTCCCCGACTGGTGGCGGTGTGGAGTTGAGCCTAATTAACGTTATATTCAAACAAAGTGTACTCAAGGGTCAAGGCGCGTAGCATGTGCATGTATTGTCTATATTCAAAGAAGTCCCTGTTTTTTTGTTTGTTGGTTTTCCTTCTAATTAAAATAGTTTTATTAAAGAATGATACTAAATGAGTGATTTTTTTTTGTTTCATGAAGTTTTGAATTTTTTAAATTTTTTATTTGATATTTTTAAAATAAAATATAAATATTTTAAAAAGAATCGTAGACAGACAGTGGGTGGCTTTACATAGGAAAAAATATTTTAATGGATGAATCTGGATAATATTAGGGTTTACATATGATTTTCGATGAAATTCGTATTTTACGGTTGATTTTCGGCACACAAAAAAACATTTCTTCAATTTCGAGTCAACTTCTTATTTATCAATCAATATGCTGAATTTTGTTTAGTTATGACTTATGAACCTGTCAGTTCTAATATTGTTTTTCCTTCTATTTTCTTACAAAAAAAAAATCATCCGTAAAATATATAATTTTCCAAAACTAATCGATAAAATTCGATGTAACACAGATCCAAAATTTAAAATAATATCTTTTCAAGAACCGCCCATTAAAAAAAGTTTCTTACAAAAATACAGGCATCCCTAACAATTCATTTATAATTATTGATTTTGATTTCCAAATATCTTTACAAGAATATCAAAACACTCAAAATAAATTTAAAACTTGACAAAATAAATATACATATGTAATTTAATTTTGAATAAAAAAATTATACAGTAGAGCAATTCTGATGCAGATGGAATTAGTGATAAGAACGAGTTTATAGTTATCTATCTAGTTATCATTTAAATTTATTATAGTTATCTCTTTAGTTAGTTATCTATTAAATTAGAGCTATAAATAGTCCGGGTTGTGGGCATTATTAGACAAACTGATTATTTTATTTTTTTTAATACGAGTAAACCCTAAGAGGTTTTCTTATTTTCCGTGGGGATTTTCCCCTTCGTCCGTCGTTCCGCCGATTTATCATATGCAGTGAAAATCCTCCTGCATCAAATTCTTATAATTTAATTTCATGCTTTGACACTTTTTCAAAATTACGCATAAAATTTTGAGAAAAGTATATCAAAATTGAGAAAAGTATAGAAAAGCACAAAAACTCAGCTTCTGTCAAAGGGTACGTGTACACTCAGTCACAAGTACTTTTCACTTCAGCATACCTTTTAATTTTTCTCAAATTGGAAAATTCTAGGTTTTTTTTCCTCCTGAAAAAAAGTTGTTCCGCCTATGAATCATGTGTTTATTATTGTGTGATTAGAGCATCTGGTTGCAGCGGATTGAAAAAAGGACAGGTATTCATCATTTGTCGATTATTTATGTCTTGATGCCAGCCAAGATAGTGTTGTACTAAAAATGTGTTCTTTGTAGATATCAATGGATGGCACTGTGGTTAAGAATCCCGAATGCTATAATAAGGTATGATGAAGTGCGTTAAAATTTGCATTTTCTTTATGCTGTTGTGTTTATTTTGAAGTATGAGAAGAGTAATGCTTTCTGCCACTGATCCGCGAAAACAAAATCGTCAACACTTGCAACCCACATTAGGTCAATTTCATGATTTTCTCATTAGTGTCATTCCATTTGTATAATCATTATCGTCTTTGGATCGTGTTGTTGATTGTTTCTATTGTTGTAGAATTGCTGATCGAGGGTTGAGAATTGTGTGATTTACTGATTTTAGATTTCAATTATTTAGGGCTACAATTTTCGACATTTATCGAAGCTTTTTTGTGCTTCTGATTTCTATTTGTATTATAAGTTGGTTTAGATAAATTTTTTCTTCAGCAATGTGTGCGCACATGTTATACTGTGCAGTAAGTACTAGTACAGAATAAGACAATAGCTAGTAGCTATCACTTTTAATATTTGTCGATAGATGTCGCATTGGATTATCTAGTTTATCCTTTGATTTTGATTTTGACTTTTGAAATTTTGTTCGTGTTTTTTATTTTTTCAAATAGCAGTGATAAACTAGCGCCCAAACTATGGCCCACCAAGAGTTATAAGTCATACATTCTAGGTTCGATTAATAACAAATACATTCTGCCCGGTACGGTATTTAAGAGTCAAACGATACGCCACCGGGTTCATATGAAGCTGAGCAAAAGACGTTGGTATCGATGTGATCCAAATACCACTCTCTCGAGTAGAAACGGTATTCACAAGAATGCTTACTCGAGCTTCTCCTCGACCCTTAATCTCTTCCCTGATAATTTCAGCGGCCAAACCCGAAAGTCATTGTTGTGGCTTAGCCTTCGACCTTAACTCCTCCATTCCAACTGGCGAAGTAGGACGATACCTCGAGTTACATTCTTCAAGCAAGACTCCACATCTCGAGAAAGCGAATGAGTATTTCTTAGGCATCTCCCATAAACTCCCTGCTTGCACTAAAGATGCCAATGCTACCGAGATAGCCACCTCGTTCGCAATCGGAAGCCTAACCCACCAAGCTTGAGGGGCAAACCCACCAATCTCCTTTGCTCCGTAGTGAACCCTGCATTATATATATGAACTAAACTTTGGTGCACTGCATTGTCAAAGAACGAATCGACCCCTCAATCCAACCAGATAACGCACTCCTCAAATTGTACATCATCTTTGGCATGCCAACACAAGTCCGCAAAAATAAAATATACCATTTCTTGGAATGATCTTGGCACACTTTTAAAGAGTCATTAAATGATGCAATCATTACTTAGTACAATTACTTTCGGCTCACTCAAGTCAAGAGAGAAGCTGCAAATGACTACAAACACTTATCCCAATCTAGCTTGGTTTCCAAATTCAGATGTCAATGATGTTGCTAGCCAGGAGGCTTTAGGTGAGTCCATGGACACAGACTTCCTTGTCAACACTACCATGGAATCAGAATCTCAGCAAGGGTTTCAGCATCAAAATGACTTTCCAGATCAGATGGAAACACAGCAGAAACCGCCTGCAACAAATAAGAATGCATCATCAACAAATATGAAACTGGAAAGCTTCAGTCCCATACAAATATGGAAAGAAGGTGACTGTGTTGAGGTACTCGATACTGTGTAATCTAAGCAATGGCGATTCTGTGCTTGTACTAGTTGTTGGAAAATGTAGACTCTCTTATGAGGTTGATGGATTGTTTTTAAACAGCAATCATCTGCGGATATCTGGCTTGATATTTGTTCAGCTGTAAGAGCAGCGTGCTCCCTCGCTAATGTAGCTGGCAGTGAGGTGGCAGGATTGGGATTTGCAGCCACCTGTTCGTTAGGTATGTTCATTAATATTTATGTTCTCCCACTTTCAAAATGCTATACTTGGCTGGGGACACTTGAAGGTGGTTGTGTAAATACATATATTTTGTCTGTTGTTTCTGTTGATTCTGATGGCTCGCCTGTGTCTGTTTCTTGGAGTGGTGATTCTATAAGAAATATTATTGTCTGGATGGACCACCGTGCTGTGAATCAAACTGAGAGAATCAGTTCTTGTAACTCACCGGTTTTACAATATTGCGGTGGAGGTCTTTCCCATGCAAGTATGCAACAACCAAAGGTGAGTTCCTCTTTGTAATATATTGTAATGCTACTCTGTCTGTCAAGAATACACTGCGGCATTTGGCTGGCTGGGGGTGAGGAATGTCTAATACTTTAAATATCACATAATTTGTATTTGACAGTTGAATTTTTTTTGATATGGTTTGGAGATATAAACTGGAAACACTGTGACTGTTGCTAATTAAAGGTTAATTTTCCTGTCAAGCAGCTGTAGTCATTTTTTTCTAAACCATCATTTGTTCTAGACAGGTTATGTGATGTATGTCTAACCTCACCAGCTCAGTTTCATAGGCTTTTAATCACATTCGAATGTTTTAAGAACCCTCGGTCTTGGTTGACGTTTCATACTCGCTATAATACATCTTTTGTGGTAAAAGAAAACGTGCCCAAGGCATAGAATAGTTCCCAGGTTGACAAATATAGTAAAGAAAATAGAAGAACGCCTGCTAATCAATTATTCTAATTTGAATCTGTCATCCATCTAATTCACTGATAGAAATGTCAGTGAATCCAACTGTGCAGGACGAAGTGTAGCCTTCCCCTGGATACTGGGCTTACAAAAACTGCAGCCAAGGCATCGACAGGAATAGAAATGTCAAATAGAGTGCATGAATGATTTTTTTCGCTGAACTGCTTCACTTCTAATTGGGACAGAGTCATGTTAAAAAAGTTCCGAGTCACCTCGGTTTTTACATTTGATGACTGCTTGATTATTGATTATCTGCAGGAATTAGGTCTCTATCAGCTTGAATACCTGTCGGAACCTCACTTATTGATGCTCATCCCGGTGGTGTCGGAGTGATGGAAAGTACACCTGAATCAAATTCATCAGCAGAAGGTTGTTGATCATGATTCAAAACACGGCCAGCCGGTTGATCAAATTCAAATAATTTATATTCCAAGATGTAACCATAATTTTGAGTGGTTGTCTGTACTTTATTTCTCAGCCATGGTACCAGAATATTGGGTTACAGAAGGTGGACAGAGTGCTGCGGGTGCACTGTTAGACTTTATCATAGAGAAGCATGTCGCCTTGCAAACAGAACTGCTTTCCAGAGTGAGATATGCATTTTATTATTTATTGCAATCATCACACTAGTATGTATGAGGTCGTTCTTCAGCCTCATTGTCATTTTCAGAAACGTCGATATTCCAAGTACTTAACCAACTGTTGGATGATCGGAGATCACCATTTGTTGCTGCTTTGACAGAAAACATTCATATATTTCCTGATTTTCATGGAAACAGGTAATGTTTTGCAAATCAAGCTTTTTCTTTGATTTAAATGATCAACGCAAGAATTTCTTTATAATTGCTTGTAATTGTATCCATGACCATTGTGAGGTCTCCAGTTGCAGACCCTCGAGCAAGAGGAATCATATCTGGTCTTACTCCGAAAGCCAGTGAGAAACAATTGGCTCAGGCACACGACATATTGTGGAGAACTGTAATGAGAATGGGCAAAAAGTAACGACAATTTTTCTTAGAATTTATTCTTGTCATCTGTTTCATCTTTTACTCGCAGGGCTTAGGAGATGCGGAAAGAGCTGTAGATTAAGATGGTTAAATTATATGAGGCCAAATTTAAAACATGGGTGTAGTGGACCAAGAAGTCCTTGATTCAGTCTTAACTATGTCGCATCACTTTGTGGAAAAATCTGCCCAAGTTCAATACCACTTAGTTATGATACAAATGCACAAAAGAACCTATCATAAGGCTATGCATGCCCTTTCTTAAATGTCGCGAATAAAAAACCATCAAAGTTGAAATGATTTAGATATAATCTAAAGTTGAAATTATTCTCAGCAGGCGAATAAAAGTTGAAATTATTAACGACAATTTATCCTAAATTTAACTCTAAAAACTAGAGCAGTAACAAGAACCATCATCATACACAAAAATACAGTTATACAGGGGGCTAGAAATCAAGCCAGTATCAGGAAGTCAGATAAATATGCACAAAGACTCGCAACTGAGAGTTACTTCGAACAGGGAAAATCAAGTATTATCAGCCTGGTATTGTTTTCATGTTTATATAGCCACGCTCTAAAGAAGCCAAAAACAAAGTGCAGGAAATATTAAAATGTTATAGGGACCCAGGAAACTATGGAACTTCAAAAGGAAAATCTCCAAGCATTTAACCAGACAAGAGAACATGGAACTGGTCTCGTTGCATCTTCATGGGCAGCCTGCTCCAACCTTTACAGAATTACCTCTGCCAAGGCCAATGCAGTTCCATCTGCAGGGCTAGATAAGTGGAGCAAAATGAGTTAGAGTTGGACAGGAAAGTACGAACGAAACTGAAAAACAACTAACGACGAAAACATTATGATCCATAAATAACAAGGCAGGCCTCGCGCCAAGACCCAGTACACATCTGTGTGAGGTATAATATTCTTCCTGCAATTAGTAAAGGATCAGTAGCCTTTTAATGAAGATAATCAACTACAATAAATCCCTAAAGAAATGACTTCTATGTGATCTCACGATAATGAAGTAAACTTACAGCCAAGGACCCAAAAACTCCAAACCTTGAAATTGAAAAACGAAACACAAATAAATTTTGGCAAAGAAAATATTATGCTGAAACAAAAAATGCAACAGATAGTCAACAAGTTCTTCAAAAAAGGTAGTAGATTCCAATGCACCATTTTCAGAACTCAGTTACCTTTTTGGCTATGCTTCCATGCAACTTCCACTAAACAACCGAGTATTTTCCTGGCTGTGCCCCTCCTGGTAATGATGTTGTTTGTTTAGTAATGTCCTCCAAAACGCGTTTCAGTTCTGACTTGGCTCTCTTCACTGAACTCTCTGTGGGCCCTTCGATAAACAGATAGAGTTTGCGTTCTCCAGGCCCCACAACCTTACCCGGGGGATAAAATTGACCTCTAGTGGTAATGGCAGCTCCTGTAAAATCTGAAATAGGACCTAATGTATCTTTGTGAGTTACTCTCCAACGAGCATTCTGTGGGAAATCATTGATCTCTAACTCAGCTTCATAATGTTCACCCATTGCATCAGCCTGCATTTTTGCTAGGTTATGTTGCAAATTCATGGCTGCAGCTAATGCTGCTGCCCGAGCAGCAGCTGATCCATCATTTGCAGCTATCGGCAGGACAGGCGAAGCTAAAGAAAGGGAACCCAAGGCACCAGAAACAGGAATAGGTAAACCATTACTGGCAATTACTTGGTTACCAACCGCCACAGATGAATTGGCTTTGGCCGCAGCAGCTATGGCAGCAATCTGAGCAAGAGCAGTTTGCTGCGAGAGATCAGCACCGACCTTGCGAGTGACATCATGCTCGTCATCTGAATCTGATTTGTCTTCCTCAAACCCATATTCTTTGGCTTGTGCTTTCTTAGCTGCTTTTCTCACCTCATCCTCTTCCTCATTAAACTTGAACCCACTTCCACCATACCCAGTGCCGTGAGCTTGTTCCAATCCCTGGTTTACTTTTGCCATGAAGGCATCGGCAATAGCTTTCAAGTCAGCAGGAACAACTTGTTCCGAGAGTTCCAAAGCTTTAACCAAATCTGGCGCATATCGTGCATCGTCTTCAGAGATGAAAGTGATGGCACATCCTTTGCGTCCAGCCCGGCCTGTTCGGCCAACACGATGCACATAGTCTTCATAGTGATTTGGCGCATCAAAGTTGACCACCAGTTCAAGCTCTTTGACATCCAAGCCTCTAGCAGCAACACTGGTGGCAATTAACAAGTTGCAGACATTACTTTTGAAATCAGATATGGTTGACTCACGATCGGTCTGATCCTTGGCCCCATGGAGTGAAAGGCAGGGATATCCATGCTTCATTAATTCCTTGAAGAGAGCATCACACTTATCCTGGGAATGAACAAACACTAGAATCTTTCCTTTTTCATACCATTCTCCAAGAAGTTCTAACAATCTCAAGAACCTTTCACTTTCTGGCCTCACTTCAACTAACTGAGTTATATCTTTGTTCACTACACTTCTTCCTCCAACCTGAATTTCTACAGGTTTATTCAGCACCTTACGAGCTAACACTTCAACCTGACGAGGAAATGTAGCAGAAAAAAGTACAGTCTGTCTATCTGGTCGAGTATTTTGCACAATTCTTGTAATCTGAGGTTCAAATCCCATATCAAACATGCGATCAGCTTCATCCATCACTAGATAAGTGACTCTTCTTAAGTTGGTAATTTTACCACCACTTGTACAAAGGATGTCAATCATCCTACCCGGGGTGCACACTACAACTTCAGTACCCCTTTTTAAATCACTGATCTGTTGCGCAACACCAGAACCTCCATAAACCGGCACACACCTGACTCCCACTATCTTGGCAAACTTCTTGATGTCACTATGAATCTGCTGGACAAGTTCTCGTGTTGGAGCCATTATTAGACCAATAGGTCCATCCCCAGCCTCCACGGGAGGTTGATCTTTAATGTGTCTCAACATTGGCAGCACAAACGCAAGAGTTTTTCCAGACCCAGTTTTTGCCACCCCAATGCAATCTCTGCCGCTCATTATTATGGGCAGCGCCTGGGCCTGGATTGGCATTGGCTTGTCATAGTTGAGCTTCTTAATAGTTTCCAAAATTTTGCTTGTAAGCCCAGTTTGATGCCAGAGTTTGATAGGCTTTGGAACATCTTTTCCATGGAGCTTCAATTCCAGCTCTTTTCTGTATGCAGACACCTCATCAGCAGTCATTCTCGTTATCTCTTTTACTTCAATATAAAAGTTCTTACGGAAAGGCGGATATTTGATTTTTGAATGGTCCACTATGGTTAATTTCTCAGCCTTCGTCTTCTTAACCCTCTTCATGAACTCTTCATCATCTTCATCTTCTGATGCATTTCCATCATCTTCAAGGTCCTCGTACTCACCATCTGAATCTTCACCAGGAATAATCCTACCAAGGCCCTTACTGCTGCTCTTTTTTGGCTGTTCTCCATTTCTTTTAATCTCCTTCTTTTCAACATCTTTCTTCTCAGCGCTACCATCAGCAACAACGGATGGGCCACTAGTCTTAATAAGCTTCTCAACTTCAGGCAGTACCATGGAATTCATGAAAGCATCTAGAGGATCAATATCATCTTCTTCAGCAGCACCATCTTCATTTTGCACAGCAAGTTCACCTGTTTCATTCCCAGCATCTATTATCATGTTATCCCTACCGTCATCACTAACGTTGTTGTCCACAATCATATCACTCCCAACATTTTCAGAAGGAACAGCTTCATCATCATCTGACTCTCCATCCAGTGTCCAAGTCTTGCCAGAATTGGGTTTGTCAACCTGTTTTGCTTTTTCAAGTTCTTCTTTCTTTCTCTTCAGTTCCTGCCACTCTTGAACTCTTCTTCGACGTTTCTCCATCTCATCATCTAACTGACGCTGTTCTTCCTCCAAATCTTCTTCTCTGGTAGTTAACTTCTCTTTCTTTTCAGAATCATCATGACTCTTTTTAACAATCACTTTCTCATCGCTCGTTTCCTTATGCTTGGTTGACTTATCAGTTCCAATTTTTTCACTTTGACCATCGTCTTCCTTTCTTCGCCGTTTCTTATCACGATCCCTCCTTCCATCATCACTAATGTCACTGTTATGCTCATCGTCCTTGTCTGAGTGTCTTCTTTTTTCTCGTTCCAGTTTCTTTCCTTTCTCTCTTTCCCTTTCCCTTTCTTTCTCATGCTTCCTCCTTCCATCCTCACTAGTGTCACTGCTATACTCATCATCCCTGTCCAAGGGTCTCCTCCTTTCTCGTTCCAGTTTCTTTTCCTTCTCTCTTTCCCGGTCCTTTTCTTTCTCACGCTTCCTCTTCTCCTTTTCGTGCTCCCTTTCTTTCTTCTTTTCCCTTTCTCTTTCTTTCTCCTTGTTTCTATCCCTCACTTTTTCTCTATCCTTCTTACTCTCCATCTCTTCAGAATGTCGGCTTTCTCTGTCCGTTTCCCTATCCCGCTCCTTGCGCCTATCTCGACCTTTTTCCTTATCATCACGGTGACTCTTACTCCTCTTCGAATCCTCCTCCTTATCCAACAGCTCTTCCTTTTTGGATTTGTGTTTATGCCCTTCCATGGATTCACAAACGCAAGATTCAAAATTGAAAACTGTGCGGTTCACCAACGATTATCCTCAGTGACGGACAAACAACGAAACTAATAATGACTTGAGATAGACAGCACTACCGTTGATGATGATTGCTCGTTTTAAGAATCTGCTCAACCGCACCAACGACGAAAAAATTAGCGAACGAATGAAACCCTAGAATACCTTAATCTACGCAAAATTAAAGTCGCATAATGGGAATACTTACGTTGATGAGAAATCGCTTCAAGCGGGAATCGGAGCAAGAGTCGAAGATCCGAGCGCTGGCGACCTCTTGTCTAATCGCGTCGGAAATCAGTCACGAATATCGATCCAAAAAATACCTCTAGTTATAAAAAGTTTAAATTTTTTATTTTACAAATTCCCCATCACACGTTTACCAACCACACACTTTCCATCACTAAGTTCCTTATTTTCCTCACTAAAGGCTTCATTGCAATAAGACTTTGACAAAAATGTCCCTCTCCAACTTACTTATTTACACTACATCACATCCATCACTATTCATCCGTATTTGACTGTATTTGACCAACTGATCGTATTTGGCTGTATTTTTGTATTTACCGTATTTAAAAAATTATAAAATTAGAATTGAAAATTAAAAATGAAGCAAAAAACGTTATAAGACTTTATTAAATCGAATGAAGACACCGAAAAATTTTCGTCGGAACGACGAAAGTACAACTAGTATATAATAGAATTCATGTCCACAACCACACATATGACGAAAATTTAAAATCTCTAATTTTGTTGCTAAAATAGTTGGAAATTAAAAATATACAAATTAAAATTATGTGGAATAAATCGAGAAACTTGAGGGGGATCGAGTGGAGACATCCGAATAAAATACCTTAAAAAATAAAATTAGAGCAGTAAACGTTGGGAACAGTTTGGAGAATCGAACAGAAATATAAATAAAATTGTATGTTTATGGCGCGGTCCCGCCGGGACGACGGGTTCACCTCTAGTACTTCATATGTACTCTTTTATTCTTCGTGATTTCCTATTTGTATTTTTCTTAGGCTCCGTTTGGTTGCGGAAAAAAAGTGAGGAAAAGAAAATTTACAGAAAAATGATTTTCTCATGAGAAAATCGTAAGAAAAATTTGATCTCAATTTGCCTATTTTTTTCATTTTTCCCCTTTACAACCAAACACATAATTTCATTTTCATTCAAAATTTTCCTTTCCTCTTCTTTTTCCTCGCAACCAAACGGAGCCTTAAAGTTCTTCCTATTTCCTTTTATGACAATTAATTCACTCTCACAATACCCTCTCTTTCCTACTTTATCTTTCTCTTACTTACATTTTCTTATTTTTACTCTTACACTCTCATTATTTCTTAATTACCGTACCATCAACTCAAATAAAAAAATCAAAAGCGAACAGCTGAAACATCAAATTTTTACGATATTTTGAAATTCATTTTTATTTTGTTAAAAGGCGGGAGCAAATTCATTTTTATTTTAGAATTTTTACGTGTAGATTGGAATGTATGGGTGTGGGGTGAGATGAAAAACGTCGGGAAAAATGTTATTTAAATCTCCAACTTTTCAGTTTTGCCCATTTAAATTCTCAACTCAATTTTGACAATTTAAATTCTTAACTTCTTAGTCGACTTTCAAAAAAATCTTAAGTTTATGTTGATTTTGCCATTATAGGCGTAAACCCTAAATCCTAAATGCTCGACTGATGCTTATAATGGCAAAGTCAACATAAACTTAATTTTTTTTGAAAGTCAACTAAGAAGTTAAGAATTTAAATGCTCAAAACTGAGTTGAGAATTTAAATGAGCAAAACTGAAAAATTGGAAATTTAAATAACATTATTCTCGAAAAACGTCAGGCAACCATCAAACTGTACTCTCAAACTAAATACAGTAGAGATAAACAACCTTTTATAATACCCGACTCTGTTAGATCAAGATTTTCTATTAAAGTTTTGAGTTTACTTTCGAAAATCACTTGTAAGATTCGGATTTTTTCGACAAACACTCTTTTAATATTTTTTTCATAGAACCACTCATATGAACATAATATTTTTCCAAAGACACCCGAGGCTTAAAAGTAATAAATTTTATTCGTAAATGTTATATATATCAATAAAAACTCCAAAAAACTCAAACAAATATAAAAAATGCAGAAAGTTATAGAAATAAAGCATGGTTTTATAAAATAAAATTTTGAATGTTTGAAAATGAAAAATTAAAATAATTTATTCAACAAACATTGTAAATTTGTAATTTTAAAAATAGAGATTTTAAAAATATATTAGTAACAATATTTTCAACACTATAATGTGACTTCAAAGACATGACTTTTATAAAACAAGCATTAAACTCTTGTATTCAGATTCGTGATCTTTATATGATGTTAATACGAAAAAAATTACTCCCTCCGTCCCATTATTTTGTTCTCATTTGGTAGTTATCACGGTTTTTAAGAAAATTTATGGTATGTGAGATA
>JAWWMW010001961.1:0-21023 GCA_035048345.1 Echeveria elegans
TTATTCATTATTGTTAAAACTATTTTTAAAATAAAAAATAATAATCAAATGCAATTTATTAATTATTTTTAAAATTTTTGTTCAGTTCAATTCAATTTCAGTTCAGCTCAAAAGAACGGACCCTAAAAGTCCTACCATCATATAAGTGATTTGAAATAATTAATCTGAAAAGAGTCCACATATGGTACAAATAAATTCCCAAAATAATAAGAAGGGCATTTTAGTAATTTCTGCAAGAAGGAGACGAGAAGCTGGAACAAAGGCTGTATTGTAGAAGCGTGTTAATCTGTTGAGGTGAGCTGAGGCGAGGCTTTCCTGCGGCTCTGCTTTTTATTTGTTTACTAGCTGCGCTCTCATCGTTTCGATGAATTTTTTTTTCGTATCTCCATTTGATTCATCTAAAAATATTAAATATTTTCTGCTTATTTTTTTATTTTTAATATTAATTTTTAACATTTTCAATTTTTTTTATTTTTAATTTTTTAATATTAATTTTTAATATTTTCAAATTTCAAATTTAATGGGCGGACCAGACTGAGCTTGTTATATAATTTTTATTTGAATGACATATTTATGATTAATGGTAGAGAAAGTGATAAAATTATAATTTCTGGTTTTGGATAATGTGACATTTATAATTAATAATAAAGAGGAGTATTTCCGAAAACATGTATTATAATCGGCGACCATACAACCTTCCTCCCTATTCTATCTATATATTTAAAAGAATATCATCATCCATTTACCAATCACCCACTTTTCCTCACTAATTCCCTTATTTTTCTTAGTAAAGACTCATTACAATAAGACTTTGACAAAAATATCCCTCCCCACCCTTCTTATTTACACTACATGTCATCCATCACTATTCATCCGTATTTTATTGTATTTGATCAACTGATCGTATTTGGTTGTGTTTGACTGTATTAAACTGCATTTGATCAGGTAGATTTCAAAAAAAAATTAAAAAATTATGAATTTAAATAAATTATAAAATTAAAAATCAAAATTTTGTAAATTATAAATTATAAATGGAGCGAAAAATGTTGTAAAGCTTAATCAAATCGAATAAAGACACCGAAAAATTCTTGTACGGGAGTGTAACTAGTTATTATATAGAAAGAATATAGATTTATAATATAAATATTTCATTTATTTATTTATTTCCTGAAGAAAACGATTTCCTTGCGCAATCCGCATTGCCCGATTTACTCTTCGTCTCCTCCTCGTTGCAGATTCTCCGCAAAATGCCGTCAGGTTCCCCTCGCTAGCCGATCTCCACTCCTCAGGTACAATTCTCTCGCGCGCGCTTCTTCATCGTCCTTTTCTTGTCTTCGTCTTTACACGATTTTGGTTGCGTGATCTGTTTACTTCATTAGCGGATCGGAGTAAAGTGTGTGATTGGATAATTGAGAGCGGCGGTTTAGTGGACTTGATGTGATGTTGTGATTCGGATCAGGTCACTTTGATCCGATGTCTGTTTTGGCGGCGATTGTCGGCCGTCTGTATCTCTGTGGTTTGTTCTGGATTGTAATAGGAGTATCCGATTTGATTTGATTTGATTTTGAATTGGATGAGATTAAAATCGGGTGATGTGTGGTTTGTATGTGGTTGAGTGCTAGTGTACTGGTCATTGGTGCGGATTGGGTATCACATTCATGTGTGTTACTTATCTTCGGATATGGACATCTTGTCTGCTTTGGATGGCTTCCAGTGACAGTTTTGCTGTAATGTGTTGGGTATTTCGATATGTGTAGTCCAGTTATTGGCTATTTATCGTGGTGATGTTTTGCATCCGAGTAGTTGGATTGGAGTTTGTATCTTGTGGAAATCAACTTGGTCCTAGTGAAACGGCCAAGTTTAGATAACTATAAGCTTATTTAAATTTTAGAAGATTTAGGTGCTTCGGAGTTCTGAATGACAGGTAAAAGCGGATAGTTCAGTTCAGAACTTCACCAACTCTGACAGTTCACTCTACCAGCTTAGTTTGTTGAAGTCTTATTTTCGTAGTGTTCACTTAAAATGCATATTTGGTTGGTCAGCTGTCAGCACGCGGAACATATGTGACTGTGACTGTTACATTGCTAATGACTCACTTTCTTGTTCATTCAGAAATCTATGTTAGCGCTTAGCTGCTTAGTACTTATTTATTTTTGAAAAGCATCTTTATGCATGTGTATCCTACATACAGGTTTACATTTTGTATGCACTACTCCATGGCTCGGTCATATATATGATTGTTTCATTTTTACAATTTAATGTATATGGATCAACTTAATATTTTTCCTGAAGCAGATAGTATATTCTTAACCCTATTTGTTTTCAATTGCAGAAGGTCTTCATTGCATTAAAGTTTCTGCTATCTTCATTTTTACGATATGGTCTGATCGTAACATCTCCATGATGGCAGAGCTTAAGAAATTTCTTGTTTTTGGTTTCACAAATTAGGAAGGCGGAGAACAACCAGTCGTACCGCACGTTGTCAGCTTAAGTTCTTGCTTCTTAACTTGGAGGGATGGGTTCTCGGTTTCCATCTCATAAGCTTAGCAATGGGCTTTATGTATCAGGGCGTCCTGAACTACCAAAAGAAAGGGCTCCCACGACAGTTGTGTCAGCAATGCCTTATACCGGCGGTGACATTAAAAAATCTGGTGAACTTGGGAAAATGTTTGAGTTGCATGCAGAAGCTAGTAGGTCAAGGAAGAGCGGATCTATTAACAATGCACCTTCGAGGACTGGATCTTTTGGCGGTGCGGCAGCCCACTCTGGCCCTCTAATGACTGGTGGGACAAGTCGTCCAGGATCTTCTTCCGCTGGGATTCCAGGGTCAGTTTCAATGAAAAAGACCAATTCCGGACCACTTAATAAGCACGGAGAGCCACTTAAAAAATCATCTGGTCCTCAGTCTGGCACTTCACGTCAAAACTCTGGTCAGCTCGCTCCGGTGTTACCTGCAACTGGCCTGATCACTTCTGGGCCCATTACTTCTGGTCCCTTGAATGCATCGGGTGCCCCAAGAAAGAAATCTGGTCAGTTGGACTCCACAGGGCCAGTTAAGTTGCACAGTGCTTCAATTGTTAACAACCAGGGTGTGACTAATTTGAGCAAGGAGGAGGACTATGCTTTCCATAAGAACTTTCCAAAGCTGGTTCTTTGGTTGGTGATACTACTGTTTCTTATGGGATTCATAGCCGGTGGATTCATTCTTGGTGCAGTTCACAACCCCATTCTTCTGATTGTTGTTGCTATTCTCTTTGGTGTTGTTGTTGCATTATTCTTCTGGAACAATTATTGGGGAAGAAGAGCTATCACTAATTTTATTGCCCAGTATCCAGACACTCAGCTTAGAACAGCTAAAGATGGCCAATTTGTCAAGATCTCTGGGGTGAGTAGTGCTTCGATAAATATTGATAGGTTCCTTGCATCAAGTCTTAAAAGATTGCACGTATTGGTATATGCTATGCTCCTATGATCCACTTTCATATATTAGAGCGGTCTCTAAAATTTTGAACTATCAGAGTGCTATCCATATTTTGTGCATGATTCTGGAGAAGAAAAGCTGCTTTGTGCCTTCAACATGTCTTAAATTAATAAACTTACTGGTCAATTGTTCGGTGGTTTAAATTTGGGTGGAAATGATGTTTGTTACTATACTGGTACCTGTAGTTCTTTAACACAAGTGAAACCCAATACTTCCTTCATAATTTTATCCTTGATTATGTGATTTTTGGTCAAGATTTTGACTCAATTCACTTATATTTTGCCATATTTGTGTGTCTATGATTCCACTTCTCCTATTCTTGAGCCTCATCATTTCGAACTGTATGTTCTGACTTGGTTGGCAGTTGCTGTTGGATTAAGTTTGTCTGTATGCTTGCTTAATTTGATTTTTCGCTACTGTGTTTACTCTAGTGTAGCATTAAATTTATCTTATGTGCTGCAGGTAGTTACTTGTGGAAATGTTCCTCTGGAGTCCTCTTTTGGAAAAATCCAGCGATGTGTGTATACATCTACAAGTTTATATGAATACAGAGGGTGGAATGCGAAAGCAGCCAATCCTACTCATCGCCGCTTAACATGGGGTCTGAGGTCAAGTGAGGTACGAGACTTGTGTATGCCATGTTTTAACAACATTAAAAGACTAAGTTCATTATCATTTGAGGATTAGTATAGAAAGACAATGTATAGGATTGATGTTGGGTTGAGATGAAGTATACTTGTTATGAATGTTCTGTCAAGATTTGGATTCTGGGCCAGTTTCTTGGTTGACTTGTCGCATAAGCTATGTTTATGAAGTTGGCCAATTGTTGTGGTTGATTTATATGTAGAATAGTTTTGTTTCTTTATGCTTTTATTGAAATGATGGTTGAAACATATGCCTGCCATGGTGCTTACCACGGTATTTTGCCGTTCTGGTTTCTGCAGAGACATGTTGTCGATTTTTACATTTCTGATTTCCATACTGGATTGAGAGCATTGGTAAAGACAGGATATGGTGCTAGGGTGACCCCTTATGTTGATGAATCTGTGGTTGCCGATATAAACAAGACTAATAGAGATATGTCTCAGCAATTTATAAGGTGGCTGGCAGAGAGGAATTTATCCAGTGATGATCGAATAATGCGACTCAATGAAGGGTAAGCATTTACTAATCACATGTATTTTGTCACTTTTTTTTTTTTTGCGGACTGTGTAAAATCATTACTGATTCTTGTTGAGGCTGAGGATAGTGATTTGGGGTTTTATCACGAGGGAGTTCCGTAAGAAAAAAATTCACTTGCCTAATCTTGCTCTCATGATGGATTGGGTAGGTACATCAAAGAAGGAAGCACAGTAAGCGTGATGGGAGTTGTTCAAAGAAACGAAAATGTGCTGATGATAGTTCCTCCACCCGAGCCATTCAACACTGGGTGCCAGTGGAGCAAGGGTATCATTCCAGCCAGCCTAGAGGGCATTGTTCTGAGGTGTGAGGATTCATCCAAGATCGACAATGTGATTCCAGTTTAGAACTGAGCGCTTAGCCGTGAAGCTCAAATTTTATGCAGTTTCCTGAAGTTATATTCTAAATGGAGCAGCGACCTTTGTTCAATGTTGATGTGGTGTATAGTTGGCATGCTTTCCTTCCATATGTAGGGCAGGGTTCCTTGACAATCTTTTGATGTTCATTTTGTTCTAATGGGCTGGGGCTGGGGCTGGTGTGGTTAATATGGTAGTATTTGATATAGAGAAGCAAGGAACTTGGATGGATGTCGTTGTGGCTGCTAAGTGGTTTGTTTTGCTTGGTTGGAATTCAGACATTGGGTTTTCAGAACAATGATTTGTGGAAATGATTTCTTGTACTTTTATTTGGTTCTCAAATGCTCGACTTCTTCTTCAGTTCATCTCAGCTTGAGTTCAAATCATTTTAGTCCATCTTTGATCTCAGTTTCATTTTAGTATTGATGTTTGTATATGCACTAAGAATAGAAGTCATATTCCCTTTTGTTTAGGCATTTTAGCATTTGATGTTTCATGATTTCAGTCGAACAAATCTATGCGGATTGATTAATGTTTGGGTTTGTTTTCTTCGGGGACGATATACGACGATGCCTACTCCACACAGGCCTGAATAAAGAAATCTAAACTACATTTGAGATCATAACAACCCGACTGGAAACCCGAGCCCCGCGCTAGATCATTAGGTATACCCGACCCGAGTGACTTTTTAGGGTTTCAGACTAACCAACGCCCCGTCCGACCGCGACCACTTCGATCTCATCGATTCGTGCTCTCGTTACTATGGCGGATGAAGCGAACAGAACAGTGAGTTCCGTTTACTCGATGCTTAATTTTTTCACTAGTAGATTTAGTCTTGTTAGATAAAAACGAATCTGCTTCTTCTATTTTCTTCGGAAAATTTTAGGCTTTTCTGGAGATCCAAGGTCGCCTGATTGAGATCACTGGTAAACTCAAGCAGGTATTATTACTACTGTTATTATTATCACATTTTGTGATATTCCAGTTTTAATTTGCTATTCAAATTTTGATGTTGTGAGCTGGTGGTTGGTATGAACTGATCATGGGTTGCTTGTATTATTGTATCAGGTGCAAACCCAATTGCGCAACAAAGAAGGGGAGCGGAAGCGAGCTTTCTTGACTCTAGATGAACTCAAACAGTTGTCCAACGATACTAACACTTACAAATCAATTGGTAACTACTACCTACCCGATCTCAATGCAATGTATCCTACCATAACATCGCATTTTGTATGCAAATTTTGTGAGGTTTTGATGTTCCTTTCCTTGTTTTTGTCTTTCTTGCAGGACGAACGTGAGTCTTACTGCTACTTGATAGTACATATTATGATGTAAGCCAGATTGTATATTTCTTGAACCCTTGTGCTTTTCAATTTCAAATGCGGACAGGTTTGTCTTAGAGCCTCCATCAGTTCTGATGAAGGAGCAAGAAGAGAAGTTCAAAGACAGTGAAACAGCAATTGCATCGCTGCAGGTATATATATATTATCAATGATTCCCTTCATCTAAGCATTCAGCATTAATTCATTGGGCCAATATGAATAGATATTTGGTTATTGCTTAAATCATAAACACTACTATTAGTCTATTACAGTTGGGTATATTTTGCTTATCACAAAACCTTTCAGTGGTGAAGCTTTCCTAGTTGTCATTTAATTCATGGAAGCTTTCCTTCCATGGCCACTTGCAGACCTCAAAAGAGTACTTGGAGAAGCAGCTAAAGGAGGTGGAAACAAACCTCAGGGAGTTACTACAGCAAGATCCTGCCCTTGCACGCCAAATTATGTCCTTATCTGTTTAATAGCCATTACTTTTTCATGAAAGTTATGCTATCTTATGTGGTCTGTATCGTTAAAGTAATCAGTGATTGGCAGACTGTGTAGATCTTTTGTTTTACGTGATACTCTCTGTTAATTCAAGTTTTACATTACTGATACCCACATCTGCCCTAGTAATTTGGAATTAGGATTAATAAAGATGAATAAGTTTGTAGTGTGATGCCAAATAAGGTCATTTTGTAACTCGATGAATAAAACTAGAAATTCATAGTTTTAGTTTAGAAACTGGGACCATATAGGCAATTTTAGATTGACATTAGTTTGTTTAAAACTCAGATTGAAACTGGAACGTGTGTTTCTGTTGCTTGTTCCAAATCTATGTCCACTGAATGAACATACGGTGGCCGGAATGAATAGAGTTGTGTATATCGTCATGGCTTGATTTGAAGCTAAGTTGAATGTGATGGAGATTCTGTATTCGCTCCGAACATCAGATACGCCAAGTGATGAGATGAAAAAAAACTTGAGACTCATAGATGAAGAGATGCTAGCTAAATAACTGCGCAACAAAGAAGGGGAAAGTAAGCAAGCTTTCTTGACTCTAGTTGAACTGAAACGGTATACAAACTGGAATAGTTAGTTGTTTGTTTAGAAAAAGATTTTGCAAGATGCTGCGCTGAATCGGGTCTTTTCTACTAATGTAAGCAACTCTCGGTACTTAAAATAAACTTACTTGATACTAAAGACAGTTTACATATCTATTTGTTTGTATCTAATATATAACAGAATAGAGATTGAAAGTGACGAAAGCAGCCCCATTTAGCAACGAAATTTTCGTTGGTGTTGTCCGAACCAAACATTAGGTCAATCCATCATCTCTCATTCCTCATCAAATCCACGGGCCCGGCCCATCAAAAATAAAAATAAAAAATTAAATTAAAATTAATCCACGGGCCTGGCCCATTAAAAATAAAAATAAAAAATTAAATAAAAATTCAAATTCAAATTCAAATTCAAAAATTAAAAATTAGAAGTTTAAATTTACAAACAACACACGGGTCCGGCCATTAAAAATCGGGACGATGCATACCCGTCGGGACGACGGGCGGTACACTAGTTTGTAATATTTACAGTATAAATGGAATCGTATTGTACTCTCACATCGTCATTTCAAATATAAAACACGTTTTATGACAATTGTAGAAGCTTGGATCAGAATTCAGAACACAGCGATAGATATAGAAAAATGAACAAAATGGACGGAACAGTCAACATTCGAAATTCGCCAATCTTTCATAAGCAAACGTTTCGACCGAGACAAAAATCATCTCGGCGGCGCAAAATTCTCAGTGGCGTCCGTCTCGACCGAGAGGATGGATTTTTCGAGTGAGAGGCAGTCATAAGCTTTCAACCGAAACCAAAAGAACCTTTCGACCGAGATAGAATGGGTCTCGATCGGTCAATCTCTCAGAAGTGTTCGTCTCGACCGAAAGGAAGGAAGACTGTCTCGACCGAAATTGTTCTTCAAAGCTGGAGAAAGGCAGATGCCCATGAAAAGCTTTCTTCAATTCAGAGCTTGCGATTCTCTTCACCAATCGATTTCAACGAAGTTCGTGCAACGCGCCATCGGAAGTTCGAGTCGACCTCACTGTCATTCTCTTCCGCGATTTTGCAAACGCCTTTTGCATTGTCGTCCTGAGGCCGTCGAGAGGGAGTCAGAGTCATGCGGTCAACGGTTGATGTATGTGCCGAATTGATTCGATCTTTGGTGGATTCGAATCCTGTGCTGAAGAGGCTTGCTTCGGCATCGGGTGGCTATTGTGACGAAGGGAAGCTTCATTTGATGCTGACGTGCCTTGGGAAAATTGGGATCCTGAGATGAGTCAGTGAATGATTGAGGCTCGGAAAGCCAAGGTGATGAAGGAACTGATTCCGTGAAACTGAAATTGAAGGACTAATGGATGAGTGGACGGCTAAAGTTACGACTCGAAACCGTATATGGGGGTTTTGTTCAGTGATATGCTTGGGGAGTACAATATTGACCTTGCAGCTAATGCGAAGACTGTTAAGGACTTTTGTTGAGGGTTTGAAGCAATACAGCTAGATGATGGTAATTGCATGACTAATGTGTTTTGGCCTGATGCAAGATTGAGGACAGCCTATAACCATAGTGAGGATGCTTGTCTTGTAAAATATGTGACATGCATCTGCTTGGAATGAAAATAATGAAGCATACTGAGTTCAGTAGATTTCATTCTGAGAATGTGAATGTACAACATACTGTGTATGTTTTACTGAACATGGTGTGAGTGACATTCATGTAATGTTGCTTCAATTGGAGAGAGGTCCACATACCTTATACAGAGCGTGTTATAAGAATAAACATTGTCGTTGGTGATGATTTCTAAGTGTAATTTTTAAATTTGTACCAAATGATGTTATTGATAGCATCTTTTGTGTATACTAATAAAATTCACGATGCGCTATGTGATTGAAATTTCATGCTAATGAAATGTGGAATAATTATTTTGTTACTATTGCAAGTGCAGAATATTATTAATAGATCAATAGACGGTCTGAATGTGAATATATAAAAAGTTTAGTCTTTTAAAGCCCTACGCGTATTATAATATTCAACTAAACTGAGAGAATTCATGAAACTTAAGAATTGCAATCTCAAATGGATGAATGCATTATTTCTTAGTCCATCAAATGTGGGGTGTCGTCCAGCAGGCTAGTTACCATTTGAAGATGATGTCTATTAAGGTTTGAAGAGAATAGGTCGGTCGCTAGCTTGAGAGTTAAGTAGTAAACCTTAATGAGAAGTTGTCAAGAAGAGTGAATATAAAGCCAACGAAAATTAAAAGTCGGGGTAAGGGAAAACTCAATCATGATCAATGGAGATTCCTAGAACTTGGTTCAATGGGACAACCTAAGTGGGGGTTTCACCACGAATGACATGTCACTGTGGGGGTATCACCCTAGCTCATTCCTTATTCAATAGTGACACCCGCACGATGATAATCATAAAACTTTTAATGATTGTGGAGTTCAGGTGAGTGGAGTTCTGAACAAGTAATTTCAGAATTACCTCAATAGTGATTCACCTATGTGAGAGAGAAGTGTGACCGCTTCAGATGAGAACTATTAGGTCTTAGTTCTTTAGAAACTCTTGCGGAACCAGATGCTCATTGCCTAACTGAGCCCACCGATGAGAAATGGATGACTGACAAGGATATATCTGTGGGAGCTGTGTGTTTGTTTGCACAAAACGACGAACAGTTCAAGAACATCGTGTCTACTGAAGAGTCAGTAAACAATACATATCTTTTTACGGAAAGGTTCAAGGGCGAAGCCTACCTATCCTTTGCAGGTATATACCGTAGAACTATCATCACATTGAGTTGAATTTTGAATTTGTTTTCACTACTTGTTTTCTTCATGTGGGGGATTATTGGAAAGTTGTGAAGAAAAGAATGGTTCAATGTCATTAAAACGACGTATTTTTGACAAGCCAAGTCGAACATTTACTAACCCAAAACGACATAGTTTTGTGGTAGTGTATTTGAGCATTAAGTAACATGAAACGACGTAATTTTTTGTGAAACAAATTGGGCTTGTAGAAGTCCTTTTATCTCGTACGTTGTTGCTTGGCATGACCGAGTGTTTAGGGATAAGTTCCCTGATGTTGAAGAGGTCAAACCACGATGTTAGTGGGTGTTTTTTCATGCTTCATGACGATGACGACGTGCTCTTATACGAGAAGGTGAATTCCTCTCTTGGAAATATAAAAAAGAACAATAATCCAACGATCTCCCCCTCTGTGTGTGTTGTGTGAGTTTTGATTTGTGTGTGGTTTGTGATAATGAAGTCAGTCATTACTTTCGCCTTCTTCACTATGGTGCAGGTGACTGGAAAATCAGTTGTTGTATCCTGGGAGACTGATTGTCAAGTGTAACCCTAGCACTAGATGGGGCAGTACTGTTTTAAAGAAATTGTCGAGCAAACATCAACCACAATTTCGATTTGTATCACTTCTCTGTCTCTGTTCGAATTTTCTCTGTGTAATTATTTCAGCATATTCAATTTCATGTTCAGATGTAATTTTTATCCTGCACAATCCTATTTATTGTTATAATTTTTGATAAGAAATAGTACGTGGAGAAGCAACTTAAGAAGATAGAGGCAAATCTTATGGAGTTGCTTCACCAAGATCCTACCCTTGCGTGCCAAATTATGTACTTGTCTCTCATATGTAATGTCTCATTTCAATTATTGACGTTTAAAAATTATACTCATGAAATTTTTTATCCTCACACTCTCTCATATGTAATGTCTCATTAATGTAATCACACTCTCTCCGATCTATTTATTTTTCATTCTTTCTTTTATGCTTTTATCCTAGTAACTTTAATTTCTTAAATCTCTTGTCGAATGCCAAATGAGACATTACTTAGGTGACAAAAGGAGTAGATTCCCAGTGCACTGATCATATCTCTAATGTCGAAAAATTATGCTATTTTGTGCCTTGTAACGTTAAACTGATCAGTGAGAGATTTGCAGACATTGTATATCTCTTGTTAAACTGTTCACTCAAGTTATTCGTTTTTGATATTGAAACTCGCCAAAGTAATTTGGGAATATGATACAGGAAATTTTTGTAATTAACGATCTGTTAAAAATCAATTTCGTTTTGAATTGAGTGAATTATGTAATTCTAGCCCGAGTGGCATATTTGTTCAAAGGAGATGGAAACTGCATCATTATGAACTCGTTTTAGCTTAGGTTGGTTGTTCTGAATCTCAATCCACAAAATTGTAAATTGTATTTGACTACTCATACTAGGAGTTAATGTGAACAGCGGTGCTGGAATTCCGAGGTATGACAAGTAACATAAAATGTATTCCGAACCTGGAATGGGCATCAAAATGACAATCTCAGACTTTGAATTCATGGTAAAGAAAGGAATGAGATCAATGTATGACATTTGAAACTTATTAGAATACTGTTGCACAACAGCATCAGCATCAGCATCAATATTTTCATGTTTTATGGTCTTAAAACAGGCAGGCTGGATGCTGACAAACCACTTCCTAGGGATTCGTCAAACCTGCAAAATGTATTGGCAGAATTCATCAGCTAGCTGAGATGTTCAACAGATAAAATCCCAAATCAATAAGGTCATCTGTGCATTCTAGCACAATTTCCTCATGCCAGATTTCAGAATGATAATCAAGCATTTATCATACCAACTAAATAGAGCAGCTCATCCATTGCCTGAAAAACCAACATCAACTCATTCAATACACCAATTATGTTAAAATTATAGTGCCCAATATAGGTCCCAGCTCCTTGTCATAAACCAGCTACAGACTGGACCATGAGGGTAATTGCTGAACTATAAGTACAAGAAACTGACAATCGTAAAAAGACCGCATCCTCAACAATGATCACTCGTACAAACTTCAATCTCTAAGACATATATCAATTAATCACGCCAGCATAATTTTGCTAATCTGAGAAAAATCAAATATCTTCCATATAACATATAGACACTAAAATTCGCATTCACTGTTTAATAGCCAGATACTACAACTTCCTCTTCAATAATTGACCTCAGTATCCAAACAATATTCTAAAACCGCTTTCTCAGTCGCAACTCCCTACTGTCAACCGATACTTAAAAGAATATTGCTACCGAATTTACACGCTACTAAAAGATAACCAATGTCGTTGATCCAGCATGTAACCTTTACAAGCGATAGGAAATATATTATCCTCAAACCTCAAACATCACTAGGACATACTAAAACTAGTTTTGTCAATAGACTTTTTTTTTTTTAATCATCGGATCTTCCGCATTGGATAGCCATACAACATAGGTGGAAAGTATGGTACTAACAACAAATCAGACACTATGAATCCCACATCTCAAAAAACAAAGCAAAAATGTTGACTTGAATTGAGAACTCAGCACACTAAACTAGCTCTCAATCAGCATAACAACTCTAACACAGGCTAGATTCGACCCTTTTAACAGATCCAGTAAAAAAAAAGGCAAAATGAACGAGCAAAGAATGTATACCAGCATGATGAAGGCGGATCAATGGCCGCCGTGCTCCCTGGCGTGCTTCAAATGACGACGCTCCTCAGGAAGAGCAATAAGATAAGAGAGCGCCATACCACCAAAACAAACATGAAGCAAGGGGTCAACGGAGCTGGTCTGGATGTACTTAGCGTGATAGTTATCCAGTCCTTTCTCAATCGACGATTTCACATATCCGACAGTGAATTTCTCCTTCAGATACGCTGGCAGTTCCCTCACCTTCATGCTCTTGATGCCCTCGTAGAATCCCCTCATCGCCATTTCTCCCAAATCTCGATCCGCCGACAAACCCTAACCTAACCCCCTATCTCTCTTTCACTTTGTCTGATATCAGACACAATTGATAATTACAAATCGACACCTCAATTATCTTTTAATTACGGAAAGGGACACTTCTGGTCGTCTTCTGCTTCTTTCCGCGATTTTCGGACGAAAGGGGAAATACCAAATGCTGCTATCATCGATCGATTCAAATGTGAAGGGAATGGGAACGTTTGAGAGCTTTACGAAGGACTCCCTTTCCTTCTCACCGCCCTACCTTTTTTTTTCTTTGAATTTGTTTATGTACTTTTTCTTTTGTGTTTGCATGATTTGGGTATTGCCGTGGTGAAGGCTACTAATCATGTGGAGGGACCGCCAAAGGAGCGTCATGTTAGAAGTGATTTTTTTTTTTTTTTGGGGGAGTTGATCACTTGATCCGGTTTGTGTAAATTGGACGATTGTGTGATTATATTTGGAATTTGGTGATTGATATGTGCCGACTTAAATGTTTCTGATTTGGGAGGGTTTGGTTTCGTTTAGAGATATTTTCAGCTACCTCGGTTGTGCAACCTCGTGCTGATGTGGCACGTTGTTACAGAAAAAGATTCGTATATATAACACTTTTTTCAGATGACATTTCTCCGTTTATTTTTCACAGTTAAAGACATTCACGTTTTCGACATTTTCATTTAGAGACTCGTCCGTCTTAATTAACGGAATTGATCGATGAATCGTAATTTTAAAAACTTTGAGGGTTAGATTAAAAATGCAAAAAATACAGTCTAACCCTTTATTTTCCACCACCACCACTCCACCACTCCACCACCACACCTCCACCACCACCAAAGTTTGTCTGGCTGGTGGTGGTGGAAATGAGGGGTTAGATTGTATTTTTTACATTTTTAATCTAACCCCTTATTTTTAATTTTTAATTTTTAATGTTTAATGTTTAATGTTTAAGCTTTAAGTTTTAGTTTTTAATTTTAAAATTTAAAATTTAATTTTAAAATTTTAAATTTAAAATTTTTAACTATTTAAAATTTTTTAATTTTTTAATTTTAAAATTTAAAATTTAAAATTTTTAACTATTTAAAATTTTTAAAATTTTAATTAATTAAATTTTAAATTTTTAGTTTTAATTTAATTTAGTTGAAATTGTTTAGTTAGGTGATAGAGGTTTAGTTAGATGTTGTTGGTAAATGTAGGAATTTAGTTAGATGTTGTTGCTAAATGTGTAGTTCATCTAGTTAGATGTTCTTTTATATATATAGATATTGCGTACGCTTAGCTGTGATTTGCACTTACAGAGTATAGATTTTGATCTTATTGTATATTCACCCTATCGTTGCATTAAAGGCTTTGTTAATGACATGGAGGTACTGATACTATTTTTTCCATCTTAGTGGGAAAGATGAATTTTAACTATCAAAATACCATACGTCTTTTACGATGTCAGGATTACTATGATTAGTCGATTGCTCGATTCGTTGAAGCTGCTCGCTTCGGCTCGATTTGTCGCTTCAACAACTATGACACATAGTTACATGAGTAGTCTCACACATCGCTGTGAGTGAGTAACACATCTGTCATGAATTTGATGTGTATCCGAATCTCAGCCGGTGCAGCGTTTTTTTAACATATATGATTACTGTCTTTTTTTCCGCTTAGGTAATGATCTGAACTTGGTGTCCGTGTCTCTCTCTCAAGCCTGTTAGATGAAGCAATGTTATTCTGGTAATGCTCAGACACAACACAACCTGGTTGATAACATCATGAGTCACCAAATGTTGTTATACTTAGGGGTGGCAACGGGGCAGATCGGAGTCAAATTGTGACCTGCCCTGCGCGGATCGGACCTGGCCTGTCATGCCCTGCGCTCGGAGCAAAATTGCCTTTCCCTGCCCCGCGCCGACCCGCAGATGACCTGCCCTGCCTTGCCCCGCGATTAATTAGAGTTAATTAGAGTTAATCATGATTAATTATGATTAATTAGAATTAATTAGAATTAATCGCGGGGCGGGGCAGGTCAGGGCGGCGCGGAACAAAAACTTTCCGATCTGCCCCGCCCCATTTGCAGGAGGACGGGCCACTCATAGTTATACCCAACTGCCTGAGTACTGTAAACCTGCTCCTGATGAAGACGTCCTTTTGTCACGAATGGTTCTTGAAAACTCATTTTGTCTGGCGATTGAAATCCCTAATTTGTACGCCGTGGCTCTGTTTATTAGTGCGACTGCAACCTTCCAAAAACGACAGTTCATAGTCAGTTTAAATTTTGAATAGTTTGTACAGATTGTTGACTCCAAAAAAAAAAGGTCTACAAAGCAATCACCAAAACGGCTGGTTGGACCCACGTAATGGGCCGGCCCACTAGGAGGTCAATCCTCTTCCTCGAATCCTTCGTTCATCTCTCTATCTCATCTCTCTGCAGAGCGATCCCACCAAAAACGCAGGTACGCCTCGCAATTCCGATCTCCGATCAATTTATTGCGTCACGTCATTCGTTTCAATTCTAGCTCCTCAATTTCAGATCTAGCTACTTGTTTTATTTTCCGATCATCAGTTACGTTATCCCGAATGCGATTGGAATTGGCCGCTAATAACGCGGCGACTGATTGATCAGACCTTCCTATTTTGTGTGTGTTGAGAATGTGTCGTATTTCATCTCTTGTGGATTGGATCTGATGTCACCGTCCCACCTAGATTGTCCTGTTCTTGTTTATTTCCCCTTTATGGTAATGTAAAGTAAGTTTCACTTCTCAGGTATGGAGGATGGAGCTGAGAATCAGGCTGAGACAGAAATGCCTTCATCTCAACAGCAGGTAGTAGTCTTCATTTTATGTTTTTGTTTTGTTTTGAAGTCTGGGAGAGAAGTGGTGTGTTGTGGAAATGCTGAGTGTTTTCAGGATTGTACTCTTCGATTGGTTCTAATTGTTGCATGGTTTATAATAGGACCAAGTGTTAAAGAAAAAATATGGTCTCGTGCCTAAAAAACCTCCGCTTATTTCCAAGGTAATTATGTTTTGTAATTGGAGTTGAGTTGTTGATGCACTCTGCTCAGTGATGAAGTTGAGCTTATTTCTTGCTGAGATCTCCGGAGTATTTATTTTAATCCTGGTGTGCAGGACCATGAGCGTGCTTACTTTGACTCTGCCGACTGGGCACTTGGGAAGGTTGAAAAACATTTTTTATATTTTTAAATTCCATTGTTTGGTTGTTAAAGAAATCTGATCTTCAACCAGGCTTACTTCAGTCTTCTATGGTTAATGCAGCAAAAAGGTACTGAGAAACCTAAAGGACCGCTTGAAGCTCTTCGGCCCAAGTTGCAGGTATATCCTTCAGAGTTTTCTTAGTGGTAGTTGTTTGTTGCTTGCGTGTTAAATGATTATTCGCCGTATAGGTCATCAATATTTGCTATTTATGCTGATTCTTATTGTACTATATTGGGTTTGACGAGGGCACTAAAATAATGATTTGCAAGGAGCAGAGTCTCGTTAGCTGTTATATAAGAGCGCACTGGTAGACAGTAGACACCTTGACATTAATTTTTGATTTAGAATCAATGTTTAAATTTACTCTCCAAAAGCTGCTTCCTTCAAAACCATCAATAGAGCTTCAGTTGCCTTGTCAACAAGACATGATATTGTAAACCATGACATGAACATGCTCTCTCGTAAAACATTCAGTTACATCCGAATCGTGTTTGTTGTATTAACACTAGCAGTCAAGTTTCTGACATAGCGATTTTCTTGTTTTTGCCATTTTGTATAGCCTACTCAGCAGCCCACTAGATACAGGAAGTCTCCTTATGCTCCTGGTAACGGTGAAGGTAATGCAAGAAAAATCCATAACCAGGATCACTAAGAATTTATGCCCAAATGTGCCGTGGAATTGACTAGCAGCAATTGTTTGCTTTATAAATACTACAGGAGGAGCAGGTGGTGAGTCGGAGGAAGGAGACGAACGCAAACAGCAGTAAGAGCGGAAACTATATACCTAGAAAAAGTGTCTTCTGAAATTTCTACTCGTGTAATCATTAATTTGAAGTGACTTGTTCTCAGAAATTTTCATGTTCCTTTCCTAATAATCAAAGTATGCTACGGTTGTATCCCACTGTAAGTATAGCATTTATCCTGAAGTAAGGAGCTGTGACCAATTTTCAAAATATTAGTATATTCCCTTGTCCTTCAAATCCAGCACGACTGGATTCCGGGCGAAGAAGACACAAACCCCATTTCTGTCTCTTCCCTTCGTGTATCTGTGGGTTTTTATTGGTGTTTTCAAAGCAAATTAGAGCTATATATATACTAGTTGTACTCTCGTCCTTTCGACGAAAATTTTTCGGTATCTTCATTCAATTTAATTAAGTTTTACAATATTTTTCGCTCTATTTATAATTTTCAATTTTTCAATTATTAATTTTATAAATTTTTTAAAATTCTTAATTTTAATTTTTTTAAAATCTACCAGATCAAATACGGTCAAATACAGCCAAATACGATCAGTTGGTCAAATACAGTTAAATATTGATGAATAGTGATGGATGGTATGTAGTGTAAATAAGGAGGGTGGAGAGGGGCATTTTTGTCAAAGTTTTATTGCAATTGAGTCTTTAGCGAGGAAAATAAGGAAATTAGTGAAAAAAAGTTGATGGTTGATAAATGGTTGATGGTTGTATTCTTTATATATATATATATATTGAATAGTGATGGATGATATGTAGTGTAAATAAGGAGGGTGGGGAGGGGCATTTTTGTCAAAGTCTTATTGTAATTGAGTCTTTAGTGAAGAAAATAAGAGAATTAGTGAAGAAAAGTAGATGATTGGTAAATAGTTGATGGTTGTATTCTTTTATATATATACTAGTGGCAAGCCCGTCGTTCCGCCGGAAATTGTTTATTTGTTCAATTTTAAAATAATATTTTTTGCATAATTTTAAATGTTTATTTTCTAATTTTTACATTTTTTAATTTTTTACAAAATTTACATATTTTTAATTTTTAATTTTTAATTTTTAATTTTTAATTTTTAATTTTTAATTTTTAATTTTGTATTTTTTAATTTTTTAATTTTTACAATTTTAAATTTTAAATTTTGTATATATATTTTTTTATTTTTTATTTTTTATTTTTACAAATTTGGCATTTTTTTATTTTGTATTTTTTTTATTTTTTAGTTTTTTAATTATAAATTTTTTAATTATTTTAATTATTTATTATTAGTTACGAAATTAGAGGTTTTAGCGATGGAAAAATTCGTCGTTAAATAGGTGATGGTGATTTCAAATTAGGCTTATTATTAGTGTAGATATATATATACTTTATTGAGACCGGCACTGCTACACCAAGCAATTGTATGGATCACATTGGTAATGTAGAAAACTCGACCTGTGACTACATTTATCAGTTGCAGTTTGAAAAGACTTGCGATTGTCATCTCAACAGGCAAGTTAGGGATCCTTCAGTATCAAAATTGATCAGGGAGGAAGAATGCATCCACACAAATGAGATGTTTCTCGATTGAACTACAACTATCCATTGACAAAATCTATTACTACGTAATTAGTTAATGATTTGTACGGAGGGACGGAGGGTGACTCAGATATGTTTTGTTCATGAGCTTCTTCCACGCATCTCACTTAGCAAGCAACCCTATAAGAACAGCAGAAGGGTTAAATGGACCTTGTTGAAGCACGCAGCACGCTCTCATAGTTGGGTGTGTACTAATAATCAACTACTCAACTTCTATTTATTCAAGTATAGCAGCAATATGATAAATGCATCATCAAACATTTTCTTCGTGTTTGAAAAGTTGACTCTACATTCAACTACGCACGCCCTTTGTGTACTAATGTGCATCCACTGAACCATGCAACTATGTAGGCGCTCTCATGACTCCAATCAAAGTAGTGGACGACCGGTGTCCTGCTCATTTCTCCACGCACACAGAAAAAACCTAAAACCTCAATCTCCATCCACACAATTATTCCCATCGTAGCTACCAAATCAAACTATCCATTCATACATTCGCCTACTAGTCCTCCTACTTTGCCTAATACACGAGGACTAGAGCGGCTGATGAAAATAAACCGTAATCTTTGTCGCATTGAAATAAGGGAAAACTTCTCGGGAGATGGAGTTTTGGACATGTTTGCGTTGATTGTTGGATTCATGGTTTTGGACAGCATTTTAGTGTTAGTGTTGTTGTTGTTTCTTTTCAGTATCTGAGTCCACATCAAACTCGAAAAGACGATCTTTTAAGTGTATATATCATGTTCAGATTTATCTGACTAGCTTCGACACAATTTGAGACAGTGATAGTGGCCAAATGTGCGTAATTAAGGAAGTTAAAGTTGTCCAGGGTGATCGAGCATCAAAAGAATGCCTTAAGCAACTTAGTAAGGTAATTATCCTTTTTGTAGTTTTCTAATAATCTGATGAACAATTTTTATAACATTGTGTATGTGCTTGCTTTTGCTGGAGATATATAAATTTTCTTAGCAAGCTTTCACGTCCAAATATTGTTCAATATTATGGAAGTGAAATGGAATGCTGTGAAATAGTATATTGCTACATGTTACATTCTTTTTCCATACCTGTGACTATATATAGGGATGCCCAAAATGTCTCTATAAATGGAACATGACTTTAAGAAATCAAAGTTTCACACTGTTACTGCGGTCAACTTAGAAAAGGATTTTGATCCTGAAAAATCTAATAGGATGAGAGTTTATGATAGAGTTTTGTTCGATTCATGATTTTGGAAGGGTTATGTCATATTGTGTTACCATCTGTAGCATTCATTTTCAGATCAACAAAGCATGTTCCTGTCGCATCCCATCTGGACGACGGATCACCGACTAGTTTAACATAAAATAATTGGATTTATTACCGAAAATCACCCGTAAAATAATTTTTTTTATAAAAGTCATTCGTAAAATTTGATATTTTTCAGATACACTCATTAAAATATTTTTTTAACCAAAAATCATTCATTAAAAAAATCTTGTAAAAATCCACACATCGACAATTTAAAAACACTCACCTATCGACAATTTGTCCAAAACAATTCAAAAATAAAAAACATTAAAATTTTTAGAAAACAAATATTAAAAAGTGTCCCATTTATTGTCATATTTAATAAAAAAATTATGTCTTAACAATTATTTTGTATAAATTTAATTTGATATTTCAAAATTTTACCAAAATTTAGCACAAATTTTTATGAAAATAAAAAAATTGTTTAATAGTTTTAAATTATTGTTTTGACGTTTTTGAATTTTAACAGATTTTTTAAAATTTTATTTGTTATTTCTATTAAATTATGGAAAATTCAAGTTCTGTAAAACATTTATATTTAAAAATAATAAACAAAATTAAAAACTTCTTGAAAATTCAGAGACTTACAAAACAATATTTGCAAACTATTAAATAATTTTTTATATTTTTGATAAAATTTTATGCTAAAATTTGGTAAAATTTTTAAATATCAAATTAAATTTATAAAAAATATTTTTAAGGCATACTTTTTTTATTAAATATAAAACAAAATGGGTGCTTTATAATATTTGATTTCTGAAGTTTTCATATTTTTTGAGTTTTTGTTTATTTTTATGAATTTTTTTTTGAACAAATTGACAATGTGTGGGTATTTTTAAATTACTAATGGGTGGATTTTTACAAAAATTTTAATAAATGATTTTTAATAAAAAAATATTTAAATGAATATATCTAAATAATATCCATGGGCGTAATTTTTTGGTCACAAATTTGGAAACCTCAGTTCATCGCACATCTCCTTTCTCACAATTCATCACTTTGGTGAGGGCGACGAGCCTTCTAGCGACTGGATTGGTAAACCCT
>JAWWMW010001961.1:21123-32584 GCA_035048345.1 Echeveria elegans
CTCATAGTTTCAAGTCTTATTACACTTTTAAAATAATTTTAAAAATAATGAATGTTTATCTACTGAACTGAACTGAAATTAAATTAATGTTAAAAGAACAGAGCCTATGACCTGAACCCTCCCAGCCAGGTAAAAAACGATACTAGTCAAGATTAAACCTTTAAAAGACAAATATGAAAATTCCCAATAATATTAATCTAAAATGAGACCGTCGTGCAACAGCAAGCTTTTACATAATGATACACTGTTGCGATAAAGAAAAAGAAAGTAGAGAGTAGTTTTTTTTTTTTTACACGAATGGGTTGAATCTGACTATTGAGTGAAGCATTGTAGTTCAATATTTAATCAGTGCTCTTCTCCATGGCGTTTATGCTATCATCCTTGCTCTTCCACTCTCTCACATATTCTCTTCTCTGTATAAGTAAATTAAAAAGAGAGAAAAGAATCCAACTTCCAAAAAATGGAAATGGTTAGGGTTTGGAATGGGAAGCAAAAGTGACCTAAGGTGGAGATTGTGGAACGGAGTAGGTCAATTCAATCCGAGCCGCATCCGATTGGGCGACGCTGCAGAACGCGAGAGTTACGAAAATAAGGAGGTTTGTCGGTGACACTGACACAATCACCCGGCGCTTATCACAAACCCAATTCACGCAGTAGCTATGAATTAAGGGTTAATTACTACTCCCACAAACGCGGTATGTTTTCTTAAAGTTTTAATTTATTTAGTCATGTTTATACTCACATTTGATGATATAGGTGATTTGGTGGCTTTTGAAAAGAAGTACGTATCATAGAGTTGGTTTTGGAAAAAAAATCAAACATAAGGACGATTTTGAGAAATTGACGATTCATAAAGGTGATTTGCGGAAATTCCTCTTGATTTAGGGATGTGTATGCACACCTTTGACGGTTGGTGGCTATTGAAAAAAAGTATGCAACGGAGAGGTGGTTTTGGGAAATTTTTTAACATGAGGGTGATTTCGAGTAAATAAAAATTTATAAATGTGGTTTGTGGGAATTTCCATATCAAGGTTTAATTATTGAAAATCAAGTGTTGTATCAGTATCTTCTCGTACCAACTTTCCTTTTATGTTTCAATCTTGCTGAAATTAGTCTGCAGTTATCAAAATTTGTCAAAAGCCCCTTGCTAGATGTACTAAAATTATAATTATACAAGAGGCAGCCCTCGACGTGCCGACGGTATGGACAGAAATATGTATTTTCAATTCTGATATCTCCATTCGATTCTCCTTAAACTTTCCTATGTTTTCCGCTCTAATTTTAATTTTTAAAGTATTTTCGATTTCAATGTCTACATTCGATTCTCCTCAAACTTTCTAACGTTTTCCGCTCCACTTTAATTTCTAATTTTTAGTTTTTTAAATTTGAGAATAATAGCACCTTACTTATTAATTGTGAATGATCAGGACAAAATGGGTAATATTCATTTGATGATGGATATATTCTATTATATAATAGATAATAATAAAATCTTTCTTTGGATTTTATTTTAATTATTTTTACTGAGGAAAGAAAAGTTTGACACTTGAAATTTTTTGATAACTTAGAAGTTGTTTGTAAAGAATATACTTAAGGTTCCTAATGAAAATCAAACGAATGGAAGTTTTCAACAACCCCGACTAACATAAAGGCGGTTTTTAGAAGAGTTAAAACATAATGATAGTTCAAGAATAGTGAATCTATTCAAAAGTGTTTTCCAACAATAAACTCAATATTGAATGTGAGACTTATAGATATGATTCCAATTTTAAAACTATTCACACAGAGTTTCTACTCTTGGCAAAATTAGAAGGTTTAAATACTTAGCACTGCTTGGTTTAACTTTAGTTTTTCGAAATCCATCGAGTATCAGGGTGCAATTTTTTTACAAATGAAATTACTAGAATCAAGTGAACTGCTTTCAATATCTTTAAACTTGTGTTGTGCTGAACTGATATGAATCGATTTTGTTTATCTTACAATTGTCTAGTAGTTTAGATGATTTGACAAATGAAATAATCCCATGTTTAGTGGTCGACTGAAATTGGAGAATGTTGTTGATTACATTTTATGTACCTTACCACTATAACAAATAAAATTTTCATAAGAAATTAAAATGAGATTGACATAATCCATCCGTCCGGTTCACATTTCTACAAATGAAATACTTTCAATTCTCACATTTATCACTTCTCTCCGAGAAATCAGTTTATTATTAGGATTGATGTGTAGTAGGGGTAGCTAATGAATATAAATATTAGAGTCATGTTTATTTTCCCGCATCTTGCACACTGCAGAATTTGAGTCACCACAACCAATGCAGAAAGGAATAGACGATTTGGACGGGAGAATGTTACGATTGATCAACATTTGCACGAGTTTCCTGATTAGTAGCCAGTTGAGATCAATCTGAACTTTTTTACCCATTCGGTTCAACAAAATCAGATTTTGGGATTAACAAGAGAAAGAAAAGCACTGGACTGGACCTGGACTGGAAGAAACGGGTAGCGGTGAGAGTAGGAAGAGCTTAAATGGCTTGAAATAGATATGGTTTTGCTTTCATTTCTCCAGGCATTAAATGGTTGAGCTTTCATCCTAAAACATTTCCCTTCTTCACTATTTTTAGCTTCTTTTCATTTGCACCCTGACCCTGACTACCGAGATTTTCCATTCTTTCTTCACGATTTTCTTGTATTGGAAGGCTTTTCACCCAGGGTGCGCACACCGCCCTGTTAATGCGTGTGCTGCGCCATGGCTGATCATCCCACCAGGTTATCACTCCTTGTTGTTTTCATTTTCTTCCATTTAATGCTTTTTGCTTCCTCCGAATCGGACAAGGATATTTTACTCAAATTTAAGGACTCTTTCCATAACAACGGAAAGTTGTCCAGCTGGAATGTCTCCACCAGCCCGTGTGAGAACGTAGAGGCTAAATGGGTTGGCGTCATTTGCACCGGCACAGGATCCATCCATGGCCTTAAGCTCGAAAATATGGCCTTGTCCGGGAACCTAAATATTACCCTTCTTAAAGGTTTAGTGAATTTGAGAGCTTTGAGTTTGAAGAACAACAGCCTCGGAGGTTCATTGCTTAGTCTAAACCAACTCGGTGCATTGAAATCAGTTTTTCTGTCGCAAAATAATTTCTCTGGCGAAATTGCGGATGGGGCTTTTGATGGAATGTTGTCGCTGAAGAAAGTGCATTTGGGGCAAAATCATTTTGCTGGTAAGATTCCTGCTTCGCTAGGGAAACTGCCTAGACTTTTGGAGCTGAGGCTGGAGGACAATCACTTTCAGGGTCAGATACCGCGTTTTGTATCAAAAGACCTGGCCTCTGTGAATCTGTCGAACAATGACCTGGGAGGATCGATCCCTGAAGGTCTCCAGCACTTGGACAAGGCCTCTTTTTCAGGCATAATGCTACTCCTTTTCTACACATGTTCGGTCTTTTCGTGTTTCGTTTTCATTCTGATCAAACCATATGAACTACAGGAAATAAAAATTTATGCGGAGGGAAACTGTCTGCGTGCCCAGTTAGTGCTACGGCAGGAACCAAGGCTGCAAATAATACTAGCAATGCGCCAGTGGCCGCCCCAGCAGAAGGCCATAAAACATACAAAGTATCAATCATAATGGGTGCAGTTGCTGTAGGCATAATCCTTATGATCACAGCAGTTGTACTTATACTAAAATCAAGGACATGTCGGCCATCAACCTCTGTGGAGACCCCAGCATCCGAAAGGTCAGGAAGGACTGATGCAGCTCCAAATGTACCAGCCATTGGTGCCGCTGGAAAGAAAGAACAACAAACAAAGTTGATATTTGTAAAGGACTCAGCGGAAAGATTTGAGTTACATGATTTGTTGAAAGCCTCGGCGGAGATTTTGGGAGGTACAGCGTTTGGGTCTGCTTATAAAGCTAAAGTGACCCAGACTACAGTTGTTGTGAAAAGGTACAGGCAAATGAGCAATATGGACAAGGAGGAATTTCAAGAGCACATGAGGAGGCTTGGAAGGCTTGACCACCCGAACTTGCTGCCCCTCATTGCCTTTTATTATCGTAAAGAAGAGAAGCTCATGATTTCTGAATTTGTTCCAAGAGGCTGTCTAGCAAATCATCTCCATGGTAAGCTCTTTTCGCCTTGTTCCCATTCCCTTGCAGCGCAAGTAATGTAAGGTTGCTTATTTTTTTTTTCTCTTCTTTTTTCAGGCAAGCCTAGTGATGGCACGCCGGCCCTGGACTGGCCAGCAAGATTGAAGATAGTGAAGGGAGTAGCTCAAGCTCTTTCAGTCCTGTACCGAGAACTCCCAAGCCTAACAGCCCCTCACGGCCACCTGAAGTCCTCGAATATTCTCTTAAACGAGTCCTTCCAGCCTGTCCTAAATGACTATGGACTTATTCCTCTGGTAAACCAAGAACACGCTCAGAAACTCATGATCGCATACAAGTCGCCGGAGTACATGCACCATGGTCGAATCACTAAAAAGACCGACGTCTGGGCGTTAGGGATGCTAATACTCGAGGTACTAACCGGGAAATACCCAGCTAACTTTGGAGAAAAGAAAGGAGAAAACGAGGTTGATTTGGAAATGTGGGTGAACAACATGGTTGAAGAGGATCACACTAGGGAAATCTTCGACAAGGGTATGAAATTCGCTGAAAACAATGCAAGCGAGATGCTGAAACTCCTGAACATTGGCCTGGCCTGCTGCCTAGGTGACGTTGAGACACGGTTGGACTTAAAGGAGGCAGTGGAAAAAATCGAGGAGCTCAACGACAAGGAGGTGGAAGATGAGTTTTTCTCTACTCATGCCCCAAGCGAAGGTGACGCGTTCTCCTCAAAAGGAAAATCTGATGATTTTATCTTTGCTTGACATTCATGACATATTCAAAACCAAATTGCTATTGTCTCAAATACCTCAGAGAATGTTTGTTACTACAAAAATATCCTCTACTACAAATAACAATGGACATTAGTGTTTTACTTTTATTATTATGAAACTATTACTGGAGAACTGCAAGTCGAGATGGAGAAAAAAGCAAAAATCCTGTGCAGGGCCATCAGTGGTAATTATGCATTAAGGCACTGCAGTTACAGGAAGTTCCGGAACAAACACACAAGTCACAAGGATCAACTAACATCTTCGTCTTTAAACAACAAAGACTCAAAATACACTTTTCCTTTCTACCTACCTGGTGGGTTTGCATAACTAGTGTTTTCATAAGTGGGACTGTGGCAGATGAAGCTTCAAAATTCCTGGCATACTTACGAAACGGAATATAAAGGGTATTGCAACAGATCCTGAATTTTTAAGATAATGGTGCACTGTCTTTGGTTGAAGACTTCTTAGATCGCTTCTTTGCTGGCTGATCAGAAGAGTTGCGTGCTGGAGATTCGAAAGAGGAAGGGGTGGGTATGAGCTGACCATTGTGCATATTGACTGGGCGTCCTGGGCTACTGACCCAATTTATTGGACAAGCTGCAATACAAATATATATCAATTGCTAAACGCACGTGGAACTAAAGGGAAGATTGTTAAGGCAATGAACAGTGACTGGCTTATCTCCCCAAATGGTGTTTAAAAACCAACTCATTAATCAAGTCAGCCAACACATACTACACTCAATTTTTATTATTTTCTTTCAAAATATTTGGATGAGTAAGTAGATAACAACAAATTACCTTCATCAGTTTTCACACGCTTTTTAACATAGTCTTCCTGTAAAGGTCTTGGGATTAGGAATGAGAACTGTGACATACTGATTCCAGCTGCCAGCTCTGGAATCTCAGCCAAGTACCTGGAAAATGACAATGGATTATAAAATCAGATGCAGAGGACAAAACCTTACCATATTCAATGAGAAAGGTTTAGCAGTTAACAATATCAATTTTTTAAGAAACAAACACAGATAATCAAGGTAAACAAATTATGTGCAAAAATGCAAAAATTTACAGCTATGCAGCAGACTATTATGTACTTAACACAGAAGGAATGTAACCCTATCTGGCTATGTGTGACATAAATATAATTCCTAACCAGTCAACAACCTTTGCCTCAATAAAATGAAATCCTAAACGGATAGGCAGGAAAAGAAAGAAAAAAGACCAGGATTCAAGACAAATTTGTATTCCAGCAAGTGCATTCCAACTAAAATGAAAATTTCACTCGGAGGTCACACTTCACAAGCTCTTTCTTGAGAGGATCCCCAGTCATGGTACATCAAATTCATCGTTGGCTAAGAATTGAATAACCTTATAATAAGGTTCAGAATGTTTAAGCAACCATATAAAACATACTTTTGGATCTCAATCAACGAGCGAAATCTTTTACCCGAAGGTGCCTCATAGTACCTGAAAATTAAATCAAATGAATGTTTTAGGGTTAGCCGAATACACATAGCATAAACACCATTACTATTCATGATGCACGCATAATTTTGGACGACTGAAGCATGGTCTAAGTCTGTATGATGCTATATGCATGGAAGGATTGGTCCAAAGTACGATCAGCAAGATCAACTACGTGTCAAGAGAGAGCTTACACTTTTCTTAATATTCATACAATAGAAACAATTTTATGAAGCGCTTAAATGTTCAGAAATAGAGGCTTACACGTCTGCGAATCTGAAGCTTCCTTCACCTCTTATCCTCAGTATACGCTGCCATCCAGGAGGAGGGCGAGCAATACTAGGTCTATCAATTGCCCAAAGCTTGCTGTTATCTTGATGTATATCCCCGGGATCATCACATGAAACGCCAGGTCGCCACTCAGTAGCCGACTCACAACAAAAAGGCTTCTCCACTATATTTTCACGTATTTCTTCATATTTTTCCTTTGTCGGAATTAACCTCCACTGAAAGCAATTGGCACACTGAACTGCGTAAGCTCCTACAGTTGGTAGTACCTTATTGGGATCCTTTCTCGAAAAAGTTGAAGGCATGGAATTAAGTGGTTCAGGAGCATGTACAATATCTCCCGCACCATTTGTCAATGGATCATACACAACCAGCTGGTTTTTATCAATTCCTGAAGAGCAGTTGATCTCATCAAGTGAACCATCAGAATCCTCAGATGAAGATACATCAGTATCTCCCTTAATAATACTGACTGATCCGCCAGGCCGACTTGAGTCGGTGTAGTTGACGCCATTGGTCTCCATCTCATTTACTTCCGGAGAAACTTTCCCGACAACTGACTGCATCTTTGCAACTCTAGACTGTCCACTGTCAATCAAATAGATATAAAATCAGTTTTATATACATGTCATCACATATTGAAGAAACTAGTTTTATATGAATCACACAAGTTTGGTCTTTTAGCATTTCTTATTTATTCATACGTTCTCTATTATGTAATACTCTTTCTGCATCGATGAAACCTGACCTTCCTTTATTTTATCACTCCATGGCTTGAATAATTAGAGTGTATTGTTTGACGATACAAAGAAAAGTTATATCTGATGCTAGTCAATCTGGTTGAATACTAAAGTATAAGACAAGGACTAGCTCAAAACCATGAATGGCAACCAAGTGGACATCTCGGATTAAAATAATGGATTTGCAGTGAATAAACACTCTAGTTAACAACTAGCAGTTAGACAATTTGGCAATACAAATGCGGAAAACTATCGAGAGCTGACAGTCATGAATGTATTATCCTCATAAGAAAAGAAATCCAACATGCCCTTTCTAAAAGTGCATAACTACCAGCTCAGGTTATCTGCTTCCAAGTTCAATGTCACATCCTATATTGGATCTCTATAGCCACACAAAAAAAAAAAACACAGGAAGATCAAAATCTAATACATACTAGTAATGGTTGAGTTAAATGCACACAACAATGTCAAAAACCACTTCAATCCATTGAAAAAATTCAGCTCTGGTATATCAGAATCCAACAACTTAATTCCCAGATACACCACCAGGCGGCAGATACGAATACACAGGATAATCGAAACTACCTAACCACAGCAAGAAGCCCTAAAACATATCATAAATCCCTATTCTTGATTCCAGAACACAACCACACACATAAAAAAAATTGAAACCCACGTGTAGGGAAAGGAAAACAAATAATATTGATAATGAACAGAACACAGAAGAAGAGAGATTTCATGTAACAAATCTTTAGATCTGCTCCTGACCGAGGTTTTCCTAAGATTTGATGAAAAAAAGCTGGGATTTGATATTGATTTGAAGCTCTCTCTCTCTCTCCTGCTTTCGGGGACATATTCAATTAACGGAGAACTTGGTTTTAATTTTTGAGTTATCTATAATATGTTTTCCAGATGAACCTCCATTTATTTTTCACGCAAACGCAATTGATCCATAAATCATAATTTTAAAAATTTGAATGGTTAGATTAAAAGTGTAAAAAATTCAATCTAACTCTTTATTTTTCACCAGCACCAGCACCACTCCGCCACCACCCTCCTCCCTTCTCCGCCACCACCACTCCACGTCCCCCTCTCCCACCTCCACCAAAATGAGGTGTTAGATTGTATTTTTTATATTTTTAATATATCACTCAAAATGTTTAAAATTACGATTTATAGGTCAATTCCGTTAATTATGACGGACGAATCTCTAAATATAAACGTCAAAAACGTGAAGGTCTTTAAGCGTGAAAAATAAACGGAGAGATATCATCTGAAAAAAAATATTATAGATAAGAATCTTTTTTTTATTTAACCCTTAATTTTTTACTAATATATTTTGGCCGAAATAAAAGGATTAATAGCGGATTGGTCACTTGTAGAAGACCATCGGTCTTTTTTATTGGAAAAGTTTATAAGGGTTTCGCAACTCAAACTATGGAACAATTAGCGGGATGTAATTCAAAATGGATGAATTTTTGAACTAAATTTTATTCATTTTGATTACTGTTCATTCTTTTTTTTAATCGTTGTGAATAAAAAATTAATTTACTATATTAAATAGGTCAAATTGTCAATCATCTTAAAATAAGTAATCAAGGTGTTTCGGCAATCATCCAGATTTGTGGCAGAGGTTTGCGGTATCGGTGGGTGAACTTGATTGACAATTCACTACAGCGATTTGGAGCACAATGGATCGTAGCAGAGTGGATGTACTCGATAAGATTTTGTGTTGGGGCAACGAAAGTGCGGTTCATCAAGGGGCGGAGTCTCGTGACTGTTCTAGCATCGTTCCAGGGATCCAGACGTGGATTCATTGTCCGACATACATAAAAACATGACACTGTATGGATCAATGAAGTATTTGGTGAACCTGTCATGGTTTAAGCCAGATTTGCGTCAGCATAGCGATGAAGAGGATTCTGAAGCGGTTACTGGAGGCGGAGATTGGATTCGGATTATTTGGAATGACCAATCGCTCTGAGTAATTTCTTTAACTTTAAGGCTGGTCAATATTCTCTCCTCATCTACGGAGTCAGTCTGTGGATAGTGAGAGATGTTTATTCTCTCCTTATCTACGGAGTCAATCCGTGGATAGTGAGAGCTGTTTATTCTCTTCTCATCTACGGAGCGACTCCGTTGATAGTGAGAGGTTTTATTTCCCATACATTGATCTTCATTCCGGGCTGTGTTCCCGTGTTGTATACCTTTGTGTATACTTTATTTCCCATTCCGTTGGGAACTTGTAATAAAAAATCTAAATGATTCAAATTTCCTTCAAAATTTCATCAAAATTTAATTATAAATTCAAAACAATCTTAATGTAAGAGTGATGATCAAATGAAAAAAGTTTTCATCAGAGACCCTAACCATTCATTTCATATAGTTAATGGTATGGATTAAAGGACTAATTTGCAAATAACTAAAAATTAACTGTTAAAAATATCCTAATTGAAATTATAAAACATGAGAAATGTTTTTTTAGAGACCACATATTAACTGAAGACAGAAAGACATAATATCAGTCGTTGGATTTAATAATGCAACGACTGAGATTATGACATGTGTATGAGAGAAATAATAAATGTAATGGATAATGTTATTAATTAATATTTTCTCTTTCATACACATGTCATAATCTCAGTCATTGCATTCCAACGGCTTGTATGATGTCTTTATGTCATTAGATAATATACTCATCATCTCAAAAGAACCTTTCTCTATAAAACAGTTATAAATATTAATTTTATTTAAAAATGCAAATTTCGTGCATCATGAAAAAAACAATGTTTTTCTAGTACCACTCGTTTCTTCTTCTTCCCAGCAAAATTCCCATTTCTCTTTTCCGTTTTTTATGTCACACACATGCGATTGTTCAGCAATTTGTCATTTAATATGCTAATAACAGAATTATTTTAAATATTAAATGCTAAGAAAAAAAAAAAAACTATCGTAAAAAGAAAAAAGTATAGTTGTCATATAAACGTAAGAAAAGTTGATATGGATCTTTATTTATGTGTGAATTGTAACAGTCAATATATATACTTATTCAACACTTTGTGTTGTCGCTTCTGAAGTAGATCGTTGCAACTTGCGAGACATCAAATTATATAACAGTGTCATGTGTAGTGGCCGTTGGTAAAAAGGTGAGCCAAAATATCAAATTATATAGCACTAGTTCCGCTTCCGTCGTCCCGATGAATTTTCCTGTATCAAAGCGGCATGAATGGATATTTGTTGTCCTAATATCAAAACATTGCAAAGCTGTATGAGGAAATTGGATGTGTGGACAAAGTTTATACATAGTAAATTTTCAAGTTTGTGAAGTAGTTTATGTGATGTGGGATAAAGAGCATTTTGGGTATGAGCTTGTTTGGTATGACTTGTAACTTAAATAAGAGGATAAGGGAAAAATGCAGTTCATATTTGAACTTTCGATTACCCTTTTCTAATATATATATATATATAGATTTAGATTGTCAGTTTTAAATTTGTATGTCTCAAGTATAACAATCAACTTATAGTAACTGAGCACTGAGCAGCTTGTAAAACTTTTATCAAACAAATAAAAAATTAGCAAATGAAGTAAAAGATTAATACAAAAAACTAGAATGTCAATATTTTTTCCACCAAATTTTATGTTCATTTTTTCGCAAATAACCATTCATTCATTATTCTTAACGCTAAAGACCTGTTCTTTGAATTGTATTTTAATTCAATTCAGATCAACTGAAACTAACTCAATATTTAATAATTTTTTATCAATAATTAATTTTTATGGTGATTATATTTAAAAAATAGAAGATAATAAAATACAGAATATATCATATTATTTATATTTATACAGATCTATATAACTTTTTTAATCAGTGGGTGCAAGTATAATTCAACCAGACGTACATTAAACAAATTTTAAAGAACCTTACCTCTTTTCTTTAAAATATAAAGAGTTAAAGGAATGTACAATCCATATTCTACTCCAATGAAAAGGTCAATACGTCCATTTGCCATGAGTAAAACTATCCACTAAACGGTCCTCATCAAAAAAAAAAAAAAAAAAAAAAAAAAAAAAGAGCCACGAAACGGG
>JAWWMW010001962.1:33317-50753 GCA_035048345.1 Echeveria elegans
TTCTTACAAAAGCTCCAACTAAAATTACAAAGATGAACTAAACTAAGAGTGTTTGGGGAGAGTTTTTGGGTGATTTTTCCCCAAGAATTTCGTGCTCACAAATGAGGTGAAGTGCTCCTTTTATAGCTTTCCCAAAAATGAGTAACATCTTCTCAATAAAGCTCCCTAATTAACCACTTGTAACTCCCAATTTTGCTTGGGATTCCAATGCTTCAAAGCTCACTTTTAAGCCTCCATAATGTGCCTTGACTAGGGGTGTGCACCGGTCGGTAATTTTTGATTTACCGAACCGAATTCTCTTTTGTATAATTAAGGGAATCAAACCAACAAAACACATCAAGCAAATATTTTGTATAATTAAGTGAATATATATCTTTTCTTGAAACAAGATAATACTTTATTAATATTAATTTAGGATAATGACTAATTTAATTATAGTAACCGTAGACTAATTTAATTATTGTAACCGTGATTAATTTGTAAATATTTTTTATAATTAAGGGAATATATATATTTTCTTGAAACAAGTTAATACTTTATTAATATTAATAATTTAGGTCAATGACTAATTTAATAACCGTGATTAATTTTTTAAAGAGGGCAGCAGGTTTTTAGCAACGAAATTTTAGGTTTTAGGGATGAAAAAATTCGTTGGCTAATGGTTGATGGTGGATAGCTATTCTGTTATATATATAGATAAGCCATGACCATCAGAGACGATATATCAGAGTTATGTATGTCGTTATTGGCCTGATTTATTGAATTATCCTAAATGAGGAGTCTTAGACAGCCGAAACAACTTCAGCATTAGCAATATCAACAATCTGGTAGGAATAGATTTGGATCTTAGCTCTTATTTGAGCGTATTGCCTTTGAGCAGCGACTCTTCTTGGGCAATCTTGTAGATTTTGGTTTACTTGTTGAATGACTTCCAGATAGTGATCGAGTTGATTTTCCATTTGAACCTGCACGTCTACGAGGGTGGTTGCTTGATTGGTCATCGTACTTTTTTATTTTTCGCACAGACGAAGAGTTTGAGCTGGTAGTGGGTTGCGTAGAGTTTGTGCTTTCAATCTGCTTCTAAAGCTCTCCTTTTATAGACTTTGAAAGACTCTTAGAAATCTCCTTCAAAGAAATCCAAAGGTTTCCTCTTCCATCCTTATTATTATGTGAGATCTTATCCACTTGTTTTCCACAACATGGGTCCTTGAAGAATGAATAACTTGGGCTTTTTCTTCTAATTTTTGAAAAAACAAATTTGGCCTGTCACCAGCTTCGTTCGGGCGGACGAGATAATTCGCTCGGCCGAATGAAAGTTCTCTGAATCATCCTGCTTGATCGTTCGACCGAACATAATTCGACCAAAAACTCCCATTTTTGTTCCTTTTTGCATCATTTTTTGCCCTGAAATTAATAAAAATTATATTTTGAACCTGAAACAACACGTAAGTATAAAATACAACAAAGTTCATTAGAGAAATGTGAAGAAAATATGTGAAAATATGTCTAAATAATAGTCATATTTTACACCGATCAGCAGGGCACGTCCAATTAAGCCCTTCCCCTGCCCCGCTCTGCCCTTCTAGGAGGTTTTCAGTGTCATTTGCGGTGGAGGACAGTCTAGCCAAACTCCTAGTTTGCTGTTGTTTATATCAAAAAAACGCAACATAAATACATAAAGAAGACAGTATATGCTCTGCACAAAGAAAAACTTGGTATAAAAAATCACCTTCGCATTGGTGTTCTTATCACTCAACGAGGTAATCCTTGGGGTTTGTTTACGGTGTAAAACTAAAATGGCAGAACCATTCACATTTGCAGCAACAATTTTGAGTCACCCCATTACCATTCTTGCTTATGTGAGCAACTGCTTCAGTGGAGCTTCGAGACTCTTCAATCTTTTCGGCAACTTTCAATTTCATGATGAGCAGGTTCGAAGGGCAGGTCCAAGCCTGCTGACATGTGCCTCTTACACAGGGTAGGGTAGAGCAACCCGATGTCGACCCGCGCAAGGCAGTTCTCAATCGGCAGCGGACCTCGCCCGTTGGCACTCGTACTTGCATTTCTTGCATATCGAACTTTCATCTGACCACTTCGATTGCGTATTCGAAACGACGGAAATCATTATTTGACTGGTTCCATTTAATTTTTAAAATTAGGGCAATAAATGCCTATTCACGCTACTTTTTTCATCCTGACGACGGACGGACGACCCGCTATTAATTCCTATAATATCAACAACAACCAAAAAAAACGTTTGTCAGTGTATCCCCAAACAAACACTCCCCACCAATCGTTTCTAGTCTATGTCTATCCCCAAAAACCCCTTCTTTACTTTTCCCATTTTTTACAAGACTTTTTTTTGTCGCCTTTTACTTTCGTCGTCCTTTATTCATACTGTCGTCGTCATCTTCTGCTTCATCATCGTCATCCGATGCATCATCGATTCCCCAACTTCTTCCTCCGGCAAACCTGACGGCGTTTCAGCAAGCTCTGCTACCATCTCGCCAGTTTCCTCACTGTCTGGGGTCGTCGGAGGTTGTAGAATCAAGAGGTGAGATTAGACTAGACTTAGCTGATTGATTATCATTTACCCTGTGATTTTTTTTGTCTATGATTTTGATCTTGAATTTTTTTGATTTTTTGATTAGCTGATGCTGCTTCTAATTGATCGAACGATCCATTCATTCATGATTCATCCATCCATTTATGTGTTGATTAATAAATTAGTTAATCAGTTTGTTACTACTCTGTGTTAGCTTTTAATGTTTTTTGATGTACCTGCAGAATAACTCACAACTGACTGATCTGAGTGTGATTACTTTTGCTTCAGGGGAGCTTATTAATGAGATGTATATGTGAGGTGAATAAGAAACAGGTGGGCTTAGCATAGAGTCACATCAGGATTCAGGACTGGTGTTTCTCTTATGGTATCCATGCTTCTTCTTTTTTTGTAAAGGTCTCTCACACTTCTTTGTATGTAGGTGATCTTTGCAGTCATCACATTGAGCTGCTGTACTGTAGTGTACTATAAAGGATAGTCAGCTATTGTGTAGTTCTGTTTAACTTTATAAAGTAACTGCGATGGCTGATGTGAGTCCAAGGACTGATATATCGACTGATGTTGATAATGACGACATAAATAAGAGGGTAATAACTCTCACTCTACTCCTCCTCCTAATGCTGCTAGAAACTGTTTAATTGCGATTTCGCTAGCTTCTCTTAAATGTTTTTGAATTCTCTAACTTTCTTGCAGTTTGATAGAGCTCTATCGCATGTGAACACAGCATCTGATTCTAGTGACAGATCAAAGGATAATAAAGATCCAAAGGTGAAAACTTTTCTATTTGATGTTTTTGGGTCATTTTACATTGGTTGAACTTGAATCATTATGTGACCTGAAGAGATATGGTTGAAAATGTAGACTCTTCGTAGACTTGCTCAAAATCGGGAAGCTGCAAGGAAGAGTAGATTGAGAAAGAAAGTACGGCATCTATTTGCAATCTCTATGTTATCATTTATTACTTTTTTGTCGTATCAGATTGATGTTTTATTTTCTCAGAAAAATTATTCGGATTGGGATTTTAGATAAATGCCTGGGCCAGTTAAACAGAACTTGTGTGATGATTCATTTTGTTCCATTTTTTGCCGCAATTCAGATTTCTGTTCCAAATCGTTACTCATGTCTCACTTTTGACACTTCATTGTTTAATCCCTGCACTTCATACAGCCCTCCTCATTCTTCTAGAAAAAAAATCATCTTTATGACTATTTTACTCATAAGTTCTAGTATGGTTTTCTACTTCAAAACCTGCAGCGTCCATTTTTGTCACTCCCATTACATTTCACGAGTGGCATATTACCCTAGATTGTAGCATGGGTATATTGAGCAAAGTTTATAAGTTACCTGCTCCCTAGCTGCTCGTATTCTTTCCTGAAGCACTGTGACCTTCATTCGCTACACTTTTATGGCAGGCATATGTCCAACAGCTTGAGAGTAGCCGGCTTAAGCTTACTCAGCTTGAGCAAGAACTCCAACGAGCAAGAAAGCAGGTTAAAGATTATTGTTTCTCTAACTCACATGCTGCAATTATCTGATATACTCTTTTGATTCTCATTCATACAAGTTATTTCTTGTTCAATATTCAGCTTAGTTTGCTAATTTTCCTATGGGGTCGCTGTGCAGGGAGTTTTTATATCAAGCTCAGGAGATCAAGCTCATTCAATTGGTGGAAATGGTAAGAATAGCATTTATTTTTATGATATTGAAGCCTTATTGGCATCAATTTTTTTTTTCCATTTCAATGGAGCTTTTGGTAGAGAACTAGGTAGTTAGTAAGTAGTAACTGCTCGTGTAATGTGACATTGATGTTTCTATTGTATTAAAGCAGACTACACATGTATTGGTAGCTACTGACAACCCAACAGTATGCTTTGAAATATATTAGTCATTATATTTATTTTTTGAACTTGCTAGTTTGCGAAAGTGATTTCGAATTGTAATTTATTAAATATTTGATAATATGTTTGTATTGACTGTGAATAGTTCCCCTAGTTTAAACGGAATGATCACTCCATATTAACCTGCTGTGTTCCACTGCCTCTTTGCATTGAGCTGCTTTTGATCCAGAGTTTGTCCTGCATTTTTGCGTTCTTGTAAACGTTAAAGTAAAAATGTTCAGCTTTACAATCACATCGCTTAAAAAGGGGAGGTGATTTTGTCAAATACCTTCCTTTTTTCATAGTAAGTGTTTCTGTGTTTGATTTGATATATGCCCATATTCATGTCTCTGCCTTTTCCAAGGTGCGGTGTCCTTTGATGTTGAGTATGCTCGTTGGTTAGAAGATCAGAACCAGCAAATCAATGAGCTAAGAGCGGCAGTCAACTCTCATGCAAGTGATGCAGAACTGCGTATTGTGGTTGATAATATCATGGCACATTATGAGGAAATCTTTCGGCTAAAAAGTAACGCTGCCAAGGCAGATGTTTTCCATTTATTGTCCGGCATGTGGAAGACTCCTGCTGAGAGATGTTTCTTGTGGCTTGGTGGCTTCCGCTCGTCAGAGCTCCTGAAGGTACTGCTCGAATGTAAAACTGCTGCGTGCTTTTGAACGGTTAAGCTTGATTACTACTGCATTCAGGGAGGCATTGGCAGATCTTTAGAGATATCTTGCATTTTAGATCAAATGCATACCTTAGGGATAGTCTATGTCATCTACATTTGCTCACAATCACCAATTTAATAAGTATAACCAGCATGTGCAATTTTTTATTGTATCACATTGGAACTAAAGTTGACCTTATTCCTGGACTTCCATTGTAACAGCTTCTTGTGAGTCAATTGGAGCCTCTCACGGATCAGCAAGTGTTGGGCCTCAACAAATTGCAACAGTCTTCTCAGCAGGCTGAGGATGCTCTGTCTCAAGGGATGGATGCACTTCAGCAATCCCTATCCGATACATTGTCGAGTGGGTCCCTCACCTCTACTGGTTCATCTGGAAATGTTGCCAACTATATGGGTCAGATGGCCATGGCCATGGGGAAGTTGGGGACTCTCGAAGGATTCATTCGGCAGGTACAAACTATCTCCATTGAGTTTGAAAAGAAATAATTCTCAGTAGACTGTTACTTTGACATGTTATATTGGTGTCATACCACACATATATTGACGTCTTGCTATGGATTGTGTGAATTGTGTGAATTTTCAGGCTGATAATCTTCGCCAGCAAACCTTGCAACAAATGCATCGTATATTAACAACGCGCCAGTCAGCTCGCGCACTCTTAGCAATTCATGACTACTTTTCTCGACTGCGCGCACTAAGTTCATTATGGCTTGCTCGTCCACGCGAATGAGACAAGCTGCATATGGTTTTTAAACCACGTTGGGGTTGGATTATCCGAATGTTGTAAGGTAAAGTCTGTATTGTAGCCTGATTTATCTCATGTATGGTAGTACAATGTGTCATTATGAAAACGTGTCTTGTAATTGAGCTAAATAACATCTAAAGCAGACATGGCGCTAAAGACTATTGATTGTAATATCCTAACTGAAATTACAGACTATCCTTTTGGGCTTGTGGAGAGTGAGATGTTCAGGATTAGAGATCCCCTTGTACTTGCTTATTTCCTTTTTTCTGCTAGACATTCTCGTCCGGCCTGTAGTGCCTATACTATGAATGTTTAGCTTGGGTTACGATGTTGCTTTGGCTTTGAGACGCCCCAAATAAATGTAATCAAATGATCAGCAAAGATTGACAATACTATGTAAAAGAAGTTTTTGGAATAGTATGTAAGGAAGAAGAAACGTAATGTGGTGCCAAAAAGACCCTTGTTTACTTCCATCGAAAAGTGGAGGTTCTAATGATCAAGCGTGTTGAGTTTCCTAACAAAACAAAAAGCCATCATCGTCCGGACTATCAGTATCATTGTATCAGGGTCCTTGGATTTGGCTTAAGATTGAACTCCCAGATTCGACTGGTTCAAGCAGAGGCATAGACAAGAAATAACTTGATAATGCCTAGTCTTTGCTGTTTCAAACGGTTGCTATACCCTGCACTGCATGGCTGAATGATTGTGGTAAGCATTCTGTCTAGAAAACTTTAGAATTGATGAATACGCCCTATGTGATGCCTTTATTTAATTTGATGAAATCTTGGAAATATGAATATACTCTAACAATCTTGACTAGCTTAGATAAATCTCAAAGCCTCCTCTGGAAAAACCACCTTAAGAATTTTCAATTTCTTTTTTTCCCAATGGGTGGATGTTTAATATATCTAGTTACTTCAAATACATAATCTCTCCAATTAACACGCAAAACCTGCGTCATCTCCACCAATACTGGGACGTCATCCCAATGACACCACATCAACTCCACCAACTTCATGTAGCGACTTTATATCAACTTCTTCATATAATACACATCTTGAAAAATAAACAACCTTCACACATAGATTAGGAAGGAATGAAGAGACTCCAAGATGGAGAGTAAAAACGCTCCAATTAAAAAATGTGGTGAAGGCAGGGTTAATCGGGAAAGCCGCCTTAAGAATTTTCAATTTCAAAGACTCAAACTTGTGTGGTTAAAAGGATTCTAATTCGTTAATTTACACGTAAAGAAAATTGAGTAATGTTCTCTGTTTACATTATGTTAGGGTAAAAAGCTGGATCACATTCACGTTATAAAACATCCAATCTAACAGTCGCTGTGGGTAAATGGAAAACTAAAAATCATGATGACATATTACATTTCACCGCACTCAGATATGATGCATGCCAGTTTAGGGCGATTGTTTGGTCCGGTGGCCACATTTTCGATCTTCCTGACTACTAAAAGCCCGTCTCCAAGCACTCTCTGCACGCACATTTGCAACACAGTTAGACCATAAAGGACATAGTTACAGAAAGTTAGAAATCGCTGCACAATGTGTGTAAATGCTTGCGCATCACTTTTAAAACCTTATCGTTGAATATTTAAATAAAACATATATATATGAATATACAAGCAATTATTGCCCATTTCAAGGATACCAATGCATGAAAAGAACTCACCCCAAATACCACATGCTTATTGTCAAGCCAGTCACATTTTCCGCAAGTAATGAAAAACTGAAATAAGTTGGAGAAACATTGATAAGTAACATGGGAAATAATGATAGATGTTGCCAAGTAGTGGTATAATGGAATTCCCAGAACATTTCATCCTCTATCAAGATGGTTAACACTTAAAACCTTTCTCACGGAGAAAATGAAGTTCCCAATAAGATATAAATGACAAACAATCTTTCTTTATTTTTTAAATGTGCCTTAAGCAAAGAAGTCCAAAAATTCACCTGGCAGCCATTAGTATTAGGTCCGCTATTTGCCTGCACAGAGATAAAGTATTAGTTTCAGAAAGTAATTAAACAAAAAGTATGCCTAGAAGGATATTTTTTTATGTAAAAATGATTTGATATACTCAAATGGATACTGGAAGTACATTCCCATATTGAAAGACCTAAATGATTAGATATGCAACATGAAGAATTAACGAAGTTTATTTGAGAAGATTCAGAACAACTTCAAAATAACTCAGCACGGAAAAAACAAAAACATCTTCCATGTTTGTTGCTGATAAACTGAAGTAGGAAATATACCATTGAAAGTAATCCTGGACCAGTATGTTTGGCAACAAAGTTTTCATCATCAAACTTACTACCATGAATAGATACACATCCACTGCCATCACCCTGTAACAAAAATGCTTGAGTTCAGCTGACGAACAGGATCTAAATAGTAAATAATAGTTGAACGAATGGCCTAAATGGAACTGCTACTGCAATCGATAATAGGAAACGCCAAGAACAGATCTCAATTAACTCAGACAAACATGATACACGGCAAACCCTACTAAATTCCAAGTTGTTCTATCATCAAACAAAAAATCACTGTAAGACCAATGTGGAGACACACAAAGAATATGGGTCTAGAAGCGTCTTTTTATGAGGCAGCGACAATAGGGTCAATGGTTACGGCAGCCACCAACATCAGAACATTAATTCAGCAAGTAAAGATAATAGCGTACGTCAATTTTATTTTCTTTGGCCATGCCATCTGCTGTTTTCTACGGGAACCAACTTTTGCGTTGTCCTAGTGACAGGAATTTCAATTGACTAAGATCATAAATAGCAGAAAGAAAGACGGAATTGGGAAGGGGGCACAAATGGTAGTATATATGAATCTATACACTACCATAATGTAGAGCACAACACGAAACCTCAACTAGGAATCAAAATGAATACCTAAAATCAGGAAAAATATATCACATAAATCATGTCCCACGTAAGCTGAAACACACTGAGAATCACCAATGAAATGCTAACAGGCAGCATTTTTAGGATAAGTTAAAATAACAACTATTTGAACACCATTAACTGCGGAATATAGCTTACTTTTACAATGTCACCTGCTTGAATCATGAACTCTTTGATCACTCTGTGGAACTGACAATTCTTGTAGCCGTAGGGCAAACCCGCCTTCCTGCAAGTAAAGTCCAAAAGTTGCTTCCACGTAAAATTACATACATAAAGGCAGCGCGAACAGTTCAAAATCATTTGCACAAAGGACATGTCTAATTTAAGGATGTGATGCAGCTAAACACCCCATCAGAGTCAGTCAGGTAAGAATTTAATCTAACCTGTACTCTCCTGTGCAGAATTGCCTGTAATAACAAGAGAAAACTTTTAGTGCATAGGAATTCATATTGATGAAAAATGCATGCAAGATTCTATAAATTATCACACAACTGCCCACAAATAAACCACCTAGCCACGTAAGTCCAATAAGCTGCTGATATGGTAAACTCTGTTCTTATACCACTAACAAAACGAAGCTAAGTACAGAGCATTTCAAATGCCTAGTTACGCAGCCAAAGAGAATTGGTATATTAGCTTGAGACATACCAAAAGAAAGGTACAAGAACCTTATTTTAGGATTCCCTTTTGAAAAAAATATTTTGTGGTTCAAAATTCAAATGGTTCACGCAACATCCTATTAAAATCTAAAGCTATAATATAACTGACGGTAACAGCCTAGCGCAGAAAGCATGAGATAACTTTTTCATTTCATTTCTAAGAACCAGGAAATACAATATGACAGGAACCAAGGAACATGGTTTCTTTTCCTTAAAAGAGCTTTCTGACTAATACCAGTTACCACAATGTCCAGACCAAAGTCTGTTCAAGTGGTACGCTTGTAGAAATTTGTGCCCAAAATAATTGTATACACAGTTCTCTGTTCTTTATATTTATTTATTTAAAAAAAAAGATCCTATAGAGACCTAAAGTAGACACTGGATTAGAAAACGGAAGCTTCCTAAGTTAAGCAATTGCTTGATACAGATAAATGGAATATGATAATTCGAAGGAAGTGAGAGTAGATAAAGTAAATCGGCAAGGTAGGTGGAAGGTACCTGAAGTTTTCAGCGGTTTTTGGGACGATATCAGCGAAGAGCTCCATCTTGATGCGGCCGGCTGGGATAGAGCCGATGGTGATGTCAAAGAATACGATAGGGTTTTTAGGGTTTGGAGGACGGATGTGCCACTCCACTCCTCCTCCTCCAGGCGCCATTGCGATTTTGGTTCCGCTGCACCACTACGCTAACGCCTCTTAAACCTAAAATCCTTTCTCTGTTGCGGACTGCGATACAAACGCTAAAAGCCATCTCAAAGTTAAAAAAAAAAAGTCAGAGACTCATCAGGGGACTGAACTGCGGATGACTTAGGTATTTGGTGCGGACGATGAAGCGTTTAGATCCAGCGCCGACGTCCTGATACGTCTGGAGGGATGTTGGTGGTGTTGCGCCACCGCTTGAGGAATTGTTTTTGATGACGTCAGAAGAGGAAGGTGGCACGTGACTTGCGTAGCTGCACGGGATACGATTCCCCACCAATAGAGCACTTCCAGCTTTATTAATAGAAAGATAATACGGAGTAATATGTTACACTTTATTGTACCTTTGGTTACACCTTATAATAACATCTAGGTAAATGTTAAACCTTACAAACATGCTTCATTACACTTTACATGAATTGGTACGTCAAACGATTACATGATTTTGGTGGATACCAAGTTTGATTGCGTTACACGTCTTGAAAATTTTGGTTGCTTATTTGTACACCCCCGTTCTGTCAATCACATTTCCCATAACTCGATTTACCGCAATGAAACGCCTCCTGAAAGTCAGCATCACTGTTTGGACTATAACATCTGTCATGGACGGAAAGGTTTAATGAGAATAAATATATTATTTGAGAACGTGAGGAAAGAATTTCAACCGTTAGATTTAATAAATGCAATAAATAAGATTATGACACATGTATAAAAGAAAAAATATTAATTAATAAAATTAACCATTACATTTATTATTTATGTCATATACATGTCATAATCTCAATCATTGCATTTATTAAATATAATGACTGAAATTCTATCCTTCGGTGCTCATTAAAGATGATATTTCTAAAAACAAAACTTTCGCATGTCATGAAATCTATGTATATAAAAGAATAAGGAGTGGATCAAATAAAAAGGCATAGTTTTTATAAAAAGTATAAAGACATCATGATCATCCATTTATATCATCTTACGGTCAGAATTTAATCAATTTATTTAATATCACTTAATATCAAAAAGGGCAATTAAGCCATTTTAAGTGATAGATTTTAAAAAATAAATCAATTTAATTGATTCTCTCTCATAAGTTAATTTTAAGTGATAAATTTAATTGATTCTCTCTCATCAGTTACCGTAACTGATCAAATGTATATCATTTAATTTTATTAATATATTATTTAAATAAGGATGATAAGATATCAGTCTGATTTTTAAAATGTATGTGAAATCGATACGAGTTCTTGTGATAATCTGATGTATCGATCCGCGACGAGTTAATTTTTCATGTCAAAAATTACTGTCCACTGTTTGATGTTTATAATTCCTGAATCTAACATACTTTTTCATGTACAATTTTTTCTGTACCCTATTTGAATTTTTTAATTCACGAATCTTATGTCATTTTTCATGTACACAAGGCGATGAGTTGTTAAATCTTCCGGCTGTTTTGATTCGATTCCAGCGGATAAAAAACGATTCCGATTCATCAACATTTGACACATTATATAATAATAAATACACACGATAAAATCAGATGATCGGCGGTGGAGTGAAATGCCGACTGGAACGAAGGATGGATGTACGTAGGGATGAAATAATTAGGGTTTGCTGTTGTCGGTGGTTGATTTGCGGCAAGAGGATGGAGAACATGAGGATGAAGAATAATTAGGGTTCGCTGTTGTCGGCGGTCGTTTGCGGCAAGAGGATGGAGCAATTAGGGTTTGTTGTGTCGATGGTTTGAGGAATCTGAGGTGGATGAAGAAGAAAGAAGAAAGCTTCTCATAAGTTTCGAAATCCAATATTCACAAATTAAACAAAATCCCACAAAATTAGGTTAGAAATAGTCATATGTCGATAATACCCTCCATCCATTATTAATTAAATTTAATATGATTTATAGATTGATTATTAGCCATCGATTAGTAGTTAAATCTAGAGTCATCATTTTTTTATACTTTCTATATATTGAATCCTTTTCACCCGATCCTCTGCCTAAGATGAAACTTATAATTAAACCAAATTAATCCAAAACGAACAGAATTGGTTCGAATTGAACTGAACCAAATTATAATTGAACTGAATTAATCCAAAACGAACCAAATTGGTTCGAATTTAACTGAACTGAATGGTTCAATTATTCTTTATTGATTTTAATTAGAGTTAATTAAAATCTGGTTCAATTAGCCTTAATTAATTATAAAATTGGTTCAATTAACTTTAAATAATTTTGATTAGGGTTAATCAAAACCCTAATCAACCTTCTTCCCCAAAAACGGAACAGCCGCCACCGCAAGCCAAAATCAACCGCAGGGATTCATCGCCGGAGCAGGCGCCGATGATCCTGGACGACCTCCTCAATCGATACGCGAATTGCAGATCCAGCGAGCGACTCGCCATCCGCTCAGTCGTCAGTGACGCATTCCAGTGTCGTCCGCTGAACGTCGAAGCCGCTCGATTCGCGACAGCCGCAGTCGATTGATCCGCGGCCAGCCGCGCCTCGCCTAGCCCGTCGTCGCCTGTTGTCTACGCGCCATGAGCCAACATTCTCGTCGCTCGTCACGCCATCCAGCGTCGTCGTTCGCTTCGTCCGAATCGATCAGCGCAATTGAAAACAGGGCCGAGGAGAGGAGCGGTTGAACTGTCGGCGACGCGCCTCACCAATTGACCCATGTCCGAGTCGTCGACCTCCGCCCAATCCATCCATGGCCAGCCGTGCAGCCTTTTGCCCAGATTCAACCGCCAGCAGTGCCGTCGAGTTTGGTATTTCCGGTTGATTTGTGATTTTTGGTTTTTTTTTTGTTTCTTAATTCCAAATTCAACAGTTAACCATATGATTCAATCAAAGGGGCTCTAATACCAATTGTTATATTAAATTCGATCCTGAATTCATCAATTCGAATACAGTGATTAAATCATAGGATTATGAACAGAAAACCTGAAACTGAAAATTTAATCGGAAGCTACCTTTAGCAGTCATTGGAATTATTCCTAGTTATGGATCTTCGAAAGTATCCTGACCGCAATCGAATCCTCGATTTCTATTGATGGGAATACTTTTGTATTTTCGAAAAAGAAGCGTCAGAGTTATTCATGAAACCCTAATAGCACAAGACTTCTATTTATATAAAATACACTTTATGGTCAGTTACAATGGGGATCACAACTTATAGATAACTACGTTTTGGCCCTTCAATAAAACGTAATTAAACTTTAGTTTCTACGCATTGTTTCCATAATCACAAAATATACCCCAAGCCATCTTTAAACTTATTTTGATCACTTTATTATGGCTTATTGAATAATAAGCACAACACTATCATATAATTATATTATGACTCCAAACGATTATTAAAATAATCCAACAATAAAAGTTCTTGTTCGTTTTCTGGACGAGCCTTGATCTTTCTTAACCCATTTGGGGTTATTGTTGCAATTTGACGAGCCAGATTCTGATCGTTGATCGGAATTGCGGTGCTGCTGCTACATGCGTGAAGATCTCTGACAAACTCCTTGATGTTTTTCTGAATTGCCAATCTGCTGCTTCCATTTCCACTTTCTCTAAACATGTCTCGCTGGATCCTGCAAGATGCACCCAAATGAAGGAGATGCAGCCGAAGCAATCTCGATCTGGGATGATGCCATGTCAAGGAAAAAGAACGAAAAAGTAAGCAACTGGTGGGCAACGATGAGATTAACAAACAAGGGCTACAATGTGAAACAGCCCTATTGCAGACATTTCCGTTCTCAAATGTTGGATTATAAGAAGAAAAGAGGAGTGTAAAAAACCGATACACCACGATGAAACAGGAGGTATTAGTGTCAAAAAGCCAACCATTTATTCAACCTATTCTCCTTAGAAGTCGAATTAGTAAAGGGAATACTGTCTTTTCAATCATCAACTTCTAACTTTTGCCCATTTAAATGCTCAATTCAAAAAAGTCAAAAAAAATTCTCAACTTTTAGTTGACTTTAAAAAAAAACCTAAATTTATCTTGTCTTTGCCATTATAGGCATAAGTTGAAGTTTGTTTTGAGGATTTTTTTGAAAGTCAACTTAAGTTGATGAGTTTTCTAAAAGTCAAATAAGAAGTTGAAGATTTTTTTGACTTTTTGAGTTGATGATTTAAATGGGCAAAACAAAGAAGTTGATGATTTAAAATACAGTTTTCCCAATTAGTAAACCGCGAAAATGGTGTCCAGTACCACAAACAGATAATCACACTAAGGCAGGGACATGAGGAATTATAACATTCCATCTAAAAATAAAACCTATGCGACTTAGCAAAACACAGTTGTTGGTTACAACTTACAAATACTGCCATCGCTATACTTGCACAACGTTCAAAGTGTCAGCCATAGTTTTCGAATGTTTTTCTACTCACCTGTTCCAGCTGTAGTTTCAACTTTTCTACATGTTCCTCTTCAAAAAGAACACCTTAAAATCCTTTTACGGTTGTCCATAAACAAATTAGCGACACGAAAAGAACTGTGATTGTGTTGTTCCATTGAATCTCTTGTGGCATCATTTGGAGCGAAACTAAGTAAGTAGCTATAGATGAAGTTGTACGATACTGACGATACAACTATAACTATAGTTTAGTCTGTAGATTCGCAGAGAAGACATAAGTCAATGCGAAATCAGAATTTGATATTTCCAAAAAGCGAAAGTGTAAAGATTCTCGTTTGCCTAAAGCGTAATTAGGCAGCGACACAAAAAAGGAAATTCGATGGGAAAAAGGATTTGGAAAGATTTCTAAAGTTTCCAAAAGCCAAGATATGGAAAGTTTTCTATACTTTGTCAGACTTAGAAATTCATTCAAGTTTTCCTAATCCTAATTGGAAATCAACATCGCCCTTGAAGTCTATAAATAAGAGAGATCAATTGCATAATGGAGTTCATATCTTTTACACAAAAACCTATAAGCTGAAGCCAAAATCTAAGAAGAAGAAGAACGTAACGCGAGATCGTTCACAGTTGGGTGAGCAACTGATCAATCTGAAGGGCATTCAGTGCAAGGAACGTGAAGCGTTGAGCTAGGAATAGCTATACTACTGGAATTTGGTATTATAGGTAGAGAAATCTTTGTTGAGTGAATTGTAAATGTTGCGAGTGAAGCATAAAAGATCTTTGTACTCATTCTCGAAGTCAATAAGAGAATTCTACTAAGCTAGGCTCTCCACGATAGGTTGATTACCAAAGTGGGTTAACAAATGGTGTGCTATTTTTCATTAGTTCTATAGTTTTAGTTACAACACGACACGTGGATCGATCTATAAGTGCACCTGAGAATTTATTCTGTGTCACAATAGAATAACAAGAAAATAACTCTCGACCACCGCTGCTAGATGAAGATACAAATTTTGGATATTGAAAATCTAAAATGGAGGCTTTTACTCAATCGATTGCATAAGAAGTTTGGGAAGCTACTGAAGAAGGTTGGGAACCCCCTGTTACGGCCAAGACAGAAGAAAAGCTTGAGCCCAAGAAGAAATCCTCATGGTCGAAAGAAGAAAAAGAACGAGTGCTGTTCAATTTGAAAGCAATACACAGTTTATTCACTGCAATGAATGAGAAGAATTTCAAGCTCATTACAAACTGTAAATTTGCTAAGAAAGCATGGGAAATTCTTTGCACCCACTTTGAAGGATCATCTAAAGTCAAGGAGAATAGGTTGCAGTTGATCACTGCCAAATTCGAACAATTACGCATGAGAGATAATGAATCTGTAGCTGACTTTACAACTCGAATTATGGTTGTATCTAATGAAGCCGCTGTCATTGGACAAATTATGAGCGATGAAGTGTTGGTAAGAAGATCATTACCCGCATGCTTCAACATGAAGATATGCTCAATTACTGACTCGAAGGATCTGTCCAAATTAAGTCTTGATGAACTGATAGGTGAACTTCGTATATTTGAAAATCTTGTGGGCAAACTAGAATGAGAAAAGAAGTCTATAAAAAAATATTAGACTTAAGGCTGGAGTTCTTGTTGAAGGTTCTTCTAAAGGTCGACCTGAAGATGATGATTAATAGGACATTACCTTAGTAGTCAGAAAGGTTGAAATTTTTTTCAAGAGTCAGTGGGAGAAGCAGCAAGACAAATCAAGTTCAGGCAACTCAAATTTCAAACGATCTCAGATCAAGGATCAAAGGAATGATAAAACTGAGAAGAACCTTGCTGGCGATTTTTATGACAAACTGCAGTGTCATGAATGCCAAGGTTACGGTCGCTTTCAGAATGAGTGTCCTACTGCTATGAGAAGGAAGAATAATGTTATGCTGCGAAATCTACTGAATCAGAATCAGAAATGTCAGATGGAAAAGAAAATGGACTGATAGCTCTCACCTCTCAATCTGGATAGAAGACCAAAAGATTCAACCAGTGATGCTAATTCAGATGAAGATCCTACAGATGAAGTTATTGCCAAAAAGTACGGTGAGTTATTTCAACAATGGACTGAGACTCTGAAAATCAACTCAACTATGTTGAAAGAAAATTGCAATCAAGATTCAGAAACAGTCATTTGAATAAAAAATTATTAGACTGGAAAAGAAAGTTACAGATTTTGCTCCAGCTGCTGCTGTAGAAGCACCTGTTTAGAGTACTGCAGTTCTAGTAAAAATTAGAAGTAAAGATACTTGGGTATGCCACTACTGTAAGAAATCAGGTCATATCCAGATGAAGTGTGCGAACTTTCTGAAAAGGCACCGAAGGAAGCTTGCAGCCTATGAGGAGATTGAGACGGTTTCACAATTTCAGAGAACACCTACGATTAGATCTAAAGCACCATCTAAAGCTCGACCTGGAGACAGCCCACCAGTTACTAAACAAAATCCAGTTGCAGAAGACTAGACAATTTGCTCCTAAGAATTCACATCAGAATTTCTATGAGAATTAGAGGAACATTCAGAAAAGCCATCAACATACACCCAGCTTTGGATGACATCAGTGGAGATTTCAACCGTGTTTGGAGGATCATTGTTGCTATGTTGCCATAAATAGTACCACTACTCATCAGAAGGACTACTGGTATCTAGATAGTGGTTGTTCTGCTCACATGATGGGAAAGGCAAAGTATCTTCAAGATCTTGAATACCTCAACGAACGAAAAGTTACATTTGAAGGTGGAGTAAAAGGTCGAATCATCGCTTATGGTGCATTCCTGGACTTTCTAAAATTAAGAAAGTCATGCTGGTTGATGGTCTACAAGAAAATCTCATAAGCATCAGTCAGCTGTGTGATCAAAACCTGTCGGTCAAATTCATCAAAGAAGGAGGC